>JAODKE010000041.1:2252092-2266852 GCA_026779605.1 Mormyrus hasselquistii
CTGGGGGATGGTACAGTGTAGAATTTGTGTTTCTCAAGCATCGTGGGAAAAATTTAAATATATATATAAAAAAAAGTTTTTAAAAGCAACTTAAAAATTTACTTGCATTCCCCAAGGCAACATCCTTGACAGAGCTTGTGTATATTGTACCTGTTATGGATGCCTTGCATATGGTATTTGGAAATGCACATCTTTATTCTTTAAAAAGATAACTATTAAAAATCATTCACCGCTGCATCCTCTTCCACTCCCCCCCGTGTCTGAAGGAGGAGACCTTAAATTCAAATTAACATATAGTGCTGTAAAACAGAAGGCTACCAGCACATAGAACCCCCCCCCCCCACACACACACACACACTCTGGCTTGTCGCTATAACACCCCCAATGTAACTGGCTGCACTGCACTCCTGTTCTGATTTTACCACAATTAAAAATCAGAGAAACCACAAAGACCATTTTGAGGCACTGCCCCTTTGCACGCGAGGCCTTGAAATTCATCAGACAAAGACAGGAGCCTCACATCCACAGGAAGCCCGCAGGCCTAGAGCACCCGCGTAACGCTCAAGTCGATTAATCAGTGGGAAAGGTAGGCGGGCGAGGGAGCCGGACGAGGCACCAATCACCGGCGATGGAGTGCAGGAGCAGAGCGTAGATTTAACATCACACCTGACAGATCAATTAGCGTCCCTAAAGGAGACGCACTTTTAAGGAAGAGGCCTTTTTTTGTTTCTGATTACAAATCGGACACCGCCAAGCGGCAGGATGTTGCCAGGATCCCGTCTCACAGCTTCAGCAGAGTGTCGCTAACTGATAATGACAGAGTGTTTAGCGTCGGCCATAATTATTCCTGAAATCTGGGGGCACGCAGGGACACAGCCTGAGGCCTGTTTACCACCACGGCCAGAGGCACCTCCTGTGTCCAGAAGGCGACCGGCAAGAACAGGACCTGATCTTTCTCCTCATGAAAATTATTTTGGCATTTCCTTTGAGTGTAAGGTACTGGAGGGGCACTTTGCGGGAAAAGCAGCATTTCATCCTTGTTATGTTTTGACCCAGATGTTTGTTTGCCCTGTCGCTCATGTGGCACGGTGGCACATGAACAGCCACAAGAGGCCCGTGCTGGTGAGTAGTACATGTGACACAGCCGTAAAAGCAGCGTGTTTGCTGCAAATACAAACTTATCATGTACTATTATCAACCAGTGTGTGTTTCATTTGGCTACAATATATTTTGGGTAATTTCATCTCCTTTGTCTTATAAATGTCAGAGTATTACTTGTGATTAATGTGAGGTCATGCAGCCGTAATATAAAGTAAATCAAAAAAGGTAAAATATTTTCAATTTTAATTGACACATTTGGCAGACAATTCTGTCCATAGCAATGTACAAGTGAGGCAAACGGCACATTACAAACAAACGGCTGCTGAGGAGGCGACTGGGCGTAAGTGCAGCCAGGCTGAGCTTCCAGTGAACGTCCAGGTACGAGTGTAAGCAGGACTGGAGCAGGAGCTACGCAACATCTACCAGCAAAGCAAGAACCTAATAAGACAATTATTTAATCAGCAGACAAAGTGCAGCATTAAGAACGTTTGGGGAACAGAAAGGCTTCAGGCTAGCGGAGGTATTCCTGGAACTGATGGGTCTGGAGATGTTTGTACATCCCAGGGGCGTGTCAGGGGGGAGTGGCCATCCCAGGGGCGTCTCGAGGGGGGGAGTGATGTATACATTCTCTAGGCTACTTGTTCCCCATTGCTGATCACTACATAATAATGAAACGCTGGCTTTTGTTCATGCCCACCCCACCCCACATCCACGAAAAACCTTCCTGCTTATTGCCCTGGGGTTCACAGCCATGGCCAGATTTCCTCACAGCCAGCTAACCTGAACCCCCTCATCCTCAGAATCCCTCCCCCTGTCGTCGCGTTAACATTCTGAGCACTCCTGAATTAATTTATTCCTGCCACTCTCCAGTTAATGCTTGCCGGCAGACTCGCCGTAGTTTGCATTGAGAATCAATAATGCTCACATATGGCAAGCCTTATAGAGACCCATTTTCAGGCATTACGTGAATAAAAATGCTAACGTTACACTGAGGATCACAGTGAGGCCCCTAGAGCTCTGCCTGAGGCGAGCCATATGGCCGACCGTCATCAAGAGCCGGAAGAGGAGGCTTTGCGTCTCAGAGCAGTCTGAACGCGATTCGCCTCTAAGCGCCATCCCAGCTGCGTAATGATGATGTTCCGAACAGACTGCTGAACACAGGGGGTCGGAAAGCTGGGGGAATCATCTGCGGACAGCTGTCCGTACACATCAGCGGCAGCGAGCGACTGCTCATGGACAGGGAGCGACTCACTGACGGCCGTGGAGGACCCGCACCTCCTCAGCAGGAGCCATGGACCTCATCCCACCTGATGAAGAGCACAATAACATTCCCAAACCCTGCTTCGGCCAACAGGGAGACCAAAGGCACACAGGAACGCACCGCCCTCTTCCGGAATGCCGCGGCCATATGAACTTCAAGGACATGCGTTCAGTGACACAGGATGTGTGCTGCGTCGACCCTGTGACACGTGGGTACGGAGCAGCAGGAAGAGGCGGCAGCACAGACTTAAGCGTCGCCTTCCTCCGCCATGAAGGAAATTGAAGCAGTGCTTCTCTATGGCCAACCACTCGCTAAACGCTAATGACTCATTAGATCGCATGTCAAAATGAAAGCTTGAATTCCCAAATATAACTATATAACCTCTCCTGAAGTCCCCCATTGATTTTTTCCATTGTATGCATTGTGAGGGGAGGGGTCCTTGCCCTTATTTATAGTCTTTTTAACTAAAATATGCTCACAGGTTTCCCCTCCATTCACTAATACTTTGGTGACGAGTCGAGATCCTTTGTTCTAAGCGTCTATCGATCTCCAAAGAATATGGCAGCTCCACACAGGCTTTCATCAAATCTCTACCACTTATGAGTCTCCTGACATATGGATTACATCATATTCTACGGAGACTGATGTTATAATCTTCTGAATGCAGTGCTGGCCATCAAAAGGCACCTAGTCATCTTGCTACAGGGAAAAAAAAAAACACTATTTGATCCAGTATAGCTAACAGTGAGATAATCATTCTTGTCCATCACAAAACAATGAAGTGCTTTCTGCAAAATAAGTCAAAGTGAATTCGCCATGAAAACGATGATGAATACCTGTCCGCATTAGGCTTGCATTGTTATTAGCGCATTTCAAGACTCTTTGGTACCCTGGTGCCAGAAATGCCAGATATAGAACAATTGCGGATGCTAGAAATTCCCTAACCTGGTTCGATTTGGTAACAAAAAAATCTGAGTTTAATTGACAGTGTTATCCTTTAAGTGCAAGCGGTGTTCCCCAAGGTCCCATCCTCGGCCCATCGCTCATTTGTGAGACCTGTTAATTTACAGCGCTACAGATATGGCAAGATAATTCGGACTTCTCTTTATTAAATAATCCTGTTGCCTAAATCTTTTAGGCTAACCTAAAACTTGGATAAGCAAAATAACTTCAGTTTAATCTTCAAGGAAAAAAGGGAAGCTGCTCTCCTTCCTTTGACCAAGCTGTGCAGGTGAACCCAGAGCCACGAAACACAGACATAATTTGGGATCCGAACGCAGACACACGTCTCTGTCCTTAGCGACTCCGACCGTGGCCGTTATTTAAGGGGCTGACAAATGAGGGCATTGACAGACTGCAAGCTGAATAAAGAGCTGCACCTAGAGACCGAACAACAAGATTAAACCCTTAATACATCACCCCAGAACTGGCCTCACTAAACTGGCCCCCTGCAACTTTTAGAACGGATGCAAAGTCTCTTGTACAAAGTTTTTAAAAGCTCGGCCCCATAGTATATTGGCAACCGCCCGTGTAAGTGCCAGGGCCATCGTTTAGCCCTCCCAAGGAGACCACTCTCTCTTCCAGCCCCCAAACGCTTGCAGCATGCTTTCACCACGTCTGCCTCACAACATTTGTGGTAAATATTAAAAACATTTTCAATCCTGCATTTAATCCTGCTATCTGTAACTTCTTAAGTTTTCTTATTAAAATCCCTCTGCAGACTCCTTTTATTAAACGCTCGCTTGCCGACTTTAATTTTTTTTTTTTCCTTTTACCACAATTTACCTCCAGGTTTTAATTTATAATTTATGAGCTGCATACCAATGAAAAGTGCGGCACGGTCAGTTAGCGAAAGTGACGAGCGTCGCCGCTCATAGGGAGGTGCGACGTGCAGCGCGGCGAACGCTTTGAGGGTCACACCATCCTGAATAAACCTGATTCTGGTGGTGGGGGGGGGGGTTGGTGGTGATGGATTTGCCAGAAACAGGACAATAGTGCTTTTTGGGAAGGGCAGGAGGACTTCCTGCAGAATTTGTACCGAAGAGAAATCTGTGCCCCCGCAGATGGAGGGCCAGACCGGTCGCCGTGCGAAAGGGCCACGCTGCCTGTCTGTCCACGCTCTTCCATGTCAAATTTGGCACACGTGTCACCGATACCGCACTACAACAGAGCGATGACAGGGATTAACGGCCGCAGAGGTGACCATGCCGGTGGCTCTGCTCACCGCATATTCAGGGGCTACGATCACGGGTACGCACGTCTCTCCAAAGGCGCTAAAAATCCAGGGGGAAAACACAAGAAGGCCACTTTCATCAACGGGGGGAAAGCAGGGGCGAAGGAGACGTGTCTGGGAACGAGAGACGGGTTGGAGTCTTACCTCCAGTGGCTGGAAAATAAGCCCGTCCACTTCATGGCTGACCTGAGCGGTGAAGCTGCCCTCCAGCAGCTGAAAGATGAGGGGAAAAAAAGCAGACAATTAAAACACGGAAAGATAAGAAATGAACAGGATCTCTGTTTAAAAATGTGAAAATGGTCTCCTGTATCCATCACTGAATGTGAGGTTCACCTCCAGGTCACCATCAACACTCACACAGAATATATCGTAAAGCAGTAGCTGAAAACCTATCTAGAAAAAATCCCCTAGATGATGAACTCTGGTCACAATACTTAAATAGACTGAGATAATAATATATTAGATTAGCCCTATAAGGGAGACCCATATTAGAATAAGAATTTTAGAACTTGGTGATCAGTGGTCATTGTTGACACTCCACAGCACACGACGACGAAATGTGTCCTCTGCATTTAACCCATATGGGGGGGCAGGGGATTCGAACCAGGAACCTTTACAAATGCGCTTCCCTAACCATTAAACCACCACTTGGCCCATACACACACTGGGCTCATTCCACAGACAGAAACGTAAACAGCCACCATGTCTGCAGGTTCCGGAAGCAGAGGCCACTTTGGACAACCACTGGCATGAGCTGGGAATACCAGCATTCCACGCTGAAGCACGCGAGGTTCCCTCCAAGGAGAGACGCACGGAGACCCTCAGGACATCCAGAGAACAACCAGTAATAGCTTGTGGATTCAGCTCAAAGCCTGAGCATTTCCCGTTGCATTCCTGAGAGAAATTACAAATTCATCCTATTACCGAGGGCTTTGGTCAAAAGCTACTTTGAAACATGATGAAATCAGACTTTGATGGAAATAAACAATGCTTCAAGTACTCTGTGTGTCTGTGCCACCAATAATTAAAAAAAAAATGTTATATATATATAATTGCAATCTACACTACACTACCGTTTCAAACTATTCTATACTCTAAACAACACATCAATGAATGATGCAAAGAGCAAAGAAACCAGAGCGGTCCTTAGTTTGCGGCCTGTGTGAGGCAGAATATCCATCGGCAGCCTTCTCTCTGTCGAAAACATTAATTAGAGCTCCGTGCGGCAGGAAACGCAGAGAGGCAGCGTGGCTGAAGGAGGGGGCCGGGGAGAAATTACCCCCGCAGGAAGTCAGCGAGCGGCCAATTTATTTATACGAAGGGCTCTATTAGCGCCTCCAGAAGCAGCCGGGAGGAAAGGAGCGCAGAGGGCGACGGCGTCGCCTTAATTCCCGAGAAGCGGGTGACTAACGAGCCACTAACAGTCACTCCCGGGTTGGTGTCAGGCGGGCGGCACCGGGTCAAAACCGAGGCGGTGCGCGTCCTGTCAACAGGGGGCGCCGTGACGGAGCTGGGGAGACGGCGAGTCGGGATCGGCAGGCCAGGAGAAAGTTAACGGGATGTCTGACACCCCCTTGGAGGCCCCTCCAAGGTGCAAGATGGCTGCCAGAACACTGCCAGAAACATTCGATGACATCCCATAATGGCATCCAAGGAGAAATGCCGTTGGCTACCATAAATGAGTTGGGACCAATGAGACGAATGGTCGTTAACGAGAGATCCAAAGGAAGGTGATCACAGGTCATTGTCCTGTGCGCCTGACAGAAGGTTCCGGCTTTATTTCCACCGCGGCTCACGGCTACGGCACGCAGGAGTCCTTGGAAAGCAAAATTTTAGGAAAATTACCCAAATCTCGGAGTGCATTCACCTGTGGCTGCACCGAGAACTGAAGCACAGACGCGTTTTGGTTCTGTGCATTTCAGAGGCATCGTCCCAGCAACGGAGCTGCCTGCCCCCTTGCAACACTACACCCCACTTCTGAGAGGTTTGGGGAAAAGGCCCGACGCCCATTTCGGCAGGTCAGGCTGAAACACAGCGGCCACAGAGTCCATGACAGACTGTAACTGTGCAGGCTGGGCTTTGATGGAAATGTGACGAGAGCAAAAATAAAAAAAAAAGACAGACAAGGCAGAAGATAAAATCACTCGACAGCATTTCTGTAGCGCACACCGGCCAGCGAGCAGATGCCTCCAGCCGTGAGAGAACACCTACACTGACAGACTTCAAACAGACCAGGACCAGCGTTCATTACCAGTAAAGTGCTCAGGCACCTCAAGGAACATGGGAGACCTGGGTGGGGAAGCATTAGACTCTGGCAAGCGGCGGTTTTTAGGACGCGTGGAGGCTCGCATGGGGCGCGTCGCGTGGGCAGCTGGAAACGACGGCCTCCTTCCGGCCAGGGACGGAGACGGGGGAAATGGTGAGTCAAGAAATGGCAGCTGCATGGAGGAAATGGGGGACTCTTACACAACACAGGCGCCGAGGTGATAACGAGGGCGGCCTCAGAAATTCAAAACACAGAGACAGACGCAGACAGGCAGACAGCTAAAGACAGACAGACAGAGACACAGACGGTCAGACAGACATAGACAAAGACACAGACAGATCAGAGAGCTCACGGAGAGCACGTCCGAGACAAACACAGAAGAAAAAGTTGAACTTTTTCAACAAATGTTTTTGAGATAAATTGCAAAACTAAAGAAGGCTTCTTTGCTTATGAAAAGGATAAAAAAATAAGCCACAAACAAACATTAATCTGTTTTTATCTAATTACCTAAAAATTGCCTAAAAACAGAAATTAATTTTGCTTTGCACTCAAGGGCAGCACCTGCCTCCAGACGCCCACAAACCTTCCACACGGACAGTTTCGCTTTTCTTTAAACCTTCTACACAGACAGCTTTCACTTTTCTTTAAACCTTCCACACGGACAGCTTTCACTTTTCTTTAAACCTTCTACACAGACAGCTTTCACTTTTCTTTAAACCTTCCACACGGACAGCTTTCAGCTTTTCTTTAAACCTTCCACACGGACAGCTTTCACTTTTCTTTAAACCATCCACACGGACACCTTTCACTTTTCTTTTCCCTCCCAACTTGGGAGGCCATTGTCTGCACCTTTCCTGAGTTATAACACGTTCTAAAAGTCATCTGGTAACACTTAAAGCACCCATGTATAATCCACTACAGATACCTTCATAATGCATTATAATACATCCATAAAGTATTATAAACACCGCTATATTTATAAAAAAGCATAACATCATAGCCATGTTCATTATGCATTATGACTGACTTATGAAGCACTCATCTACAGATACCTTCATAATGCGATACAGTGGTGTGTTATGATGCATTATGAAGGTATCTATAGTGTATTACAGATGAAAGCTTCATAGAGCAATCACAATGCATAATAAACATGGCTATAATGCGTGAAACCTTTTTATGAAGTTATATCTATGTTTATAATACTTTATGAATGCATTATAATGTACTATAAAGATATAATACATAATGATAACTGCTTTAAATAAAGTGTTACCAAACACTTTCTTACCAGCAAAGTGAAATGGGTTCTTTACAAAAGCTGTGCAGGTTCTGGAAGTTTCTATCAAAAGATATTCAGCCCTGACTCAGGGCTCTATCCAACACAGAGGGCAGTGTCACTCTCCATGTCGTTCCCACCATTTGTAATTTGCAGAGACAGCCTGCCGTCTTCCGTAAGTGACGTTAAGTGCTTTCTTGCCATATCTGGCTCAAACCCAGCGGCACGTCACCCTGTCACATGCACACGGCCCTGTGACCTTCCGACCGCGCCTCTGGAGCTTCACCGCGCAGCGTGGCGCCACGCGTTTGGGACTCACACCCTCAGTGGGGGAAGGGCTCTCTGGCCGACTCTCTTAACGAGGCAGCATGAGCATGGGGGGCGCAGAGCAAAGCCAGTGACACCAGGTCATACTTTTGAAAGCTCACAGCTGGATATTTTAACTGACTCACCGCAGGTTATGATTCTCACAGGCTTAGAGGCGGAGGCCCCTGTCCACTGCAGCCTGACTGTCAGGGCCAGAGGAGGTAGCCCCTGTCCACTGCCACCTCACTGTCAGGGCCAGAGGAGGAAGCCCCTTTCTACTGCCACTCACTGTCAGGCCCAAAGGCGGAGGCCCCTGTCCACTGCCGCCTGACTGTAAGGGCCAGAGGAGGAAGCCCCTTTCTACTGCCACTCACTGTCAGGCCCAAAGGCGGAGGCCCCTGTCCACTGCCGCCTGACTGTCAGGGCCAGAGGAGGAAGCCCCTTTCTACTGCCACTCACTGTCAGGCCCAAAGGCGGAGGTCCCTGTCCACTGCAGCCTGAATGTCAGGCCCAAAGGCGGAGGTCCCTGGTCGACTTCCACCCCGAGCCTCTTCCTTCACATGCCGGACCGGGCCAGCCGCACAGACTCGGCCCAGGGTGATCGCCCCTCACTGGAATCCGCATGAGAAGCGAGCAGACTGCCCTGTCCTCCACCACCAAATGCCTCTTCAGCCACTATGAAGTGACGCGCCCACACCAGGCCAGTGTTTGAACTGCAAGGTTTCTGAGGAAATTAAAGCTACATCTTCAAGGTTGAGGGTCATCAGACCATGAAGAGACATAGATTAATTACTACATTTTCCTTCCATCGCATGTCCATTCATCTATCCAGCTGCAAGTCCATCCATCCATCCATCTTCTATGCCCGTTTGTTCTATGCAGGATCAGAGCGGCCCAGAGTCTATTCCGGAAGCTACAGGACAGGATGCCCACCTATGATGGGATGCCCAGCTATCACAGACAGAACGTTTTTGAGATCAAGCAGGGTGAGAGAACACCTAGAGACGTAGCAGGCTAAGGACCTTGGTCGGGAGCCCAATGGTGAAATCAGTGTGACGGACCGGCAACCTTCCGATCCCAGGCAGAGTGCTAACCTGCTGAGCTGCACGTCGCTGGACGGAAAATGTATCCAGCATCAAAGGGGAGCCAGTACCTTGCCTGTAATCTGAGCGAACGCCCTGCACTTTCGCTATGGGCAAGCAGCACTCAGGGAGACCCACCAGCATGGAAGAGTAGATGAGCAGCAGAAAAGCGTCCTCCTCAAGGTATGGCTGAACCTCCTGACCCAGTATGGGGGTCTTATCGCCTTGAACGGTCAGGCACGTGGCACAGGCCGTCCACGAGGCAGACGCTATCAGCCCCAAATACGTTTCCTGGGGCCTCCCAGTAACTGTGAAGGGCTCTTCTGACCTTGCAAGAACATCACGAACTGGAGTGCTTCAAAGTACTTCACCATTCCAAGCCTTAGAAAAGCATGAGCAATACAGCAAGGAGAAGGGATGAATGCAGTGTTGTGTGGCCCAGAGAGGGGTGCCATGACGACGCGGGGCCGCTCGCTGAGGGTCAGAGGGGCACGAGATGGGCAAGGGACAGATTTGCGTTGCATGGGCAATGCACAAGAGGCTGGAGGAACATTCCCAACGTGACCGTTTCTGAGGGTGAGAGAGTCCTAACTGCTCCAGCTTAGAGAGGCATGTTGCCGTAGTAACAAAATGAGAGCATAACTACAACACAACACTGCACATGTGACTCAAGACACCATTCAACCTCATTGCTGTCTATTATTTCTTAGTCCAGAATGATCAACTCCACTGGCCTGCAGATCAGGTGTTACAATTTGTGCAGATTTTGTTCTCCGAAATGTCCCCATGATAGCCGCAGATTTCCATGCTCAATAACGTGGTGGCAAAAACACTTATTGTATTCATAGCAAGTACACACATCGCCATGGGAATTAGTACTACGGAATAATGATGAGGAAAATGCAAAATGAAGGATCCCGAGATGTGATCAATTCTGAGAATTTTCTACCAGCAAAAGGGAGGAGGATTTAACGAGGCACATTCAGATCTAACATGCAACTCCATCTGCAGAGAGCCCCGTCCCCCCCTCCGAATGGTTTGGCTTTTTAATAGTGTCTGTTTTCCGAAATGAGATACATGAGGAAACTGAGAAATGCAGCCCACGTCTTCCTCATTTACAAACAGGCCAGTGTCTGTCAAGCCCTCTTTGATCTCCAACTCATTTTCTCCTCTTGGAATCCAAAGGGAACAGCCCGATATCTAAATGACGCTGGGCTTGGCCGGACTCGGGCCGTGGGTGAGACGAGGCGTCCAGAGAGCGGACAGGAGCTGCCTACCCAGAGCACCAAGCAACGGCGTCACTTCTAATGAACTTTCACATCTTGAATGAATAAGCAGGATCAGTCTGGAGGGTGTCTGCCCTCAGCCATAATGCATGCAGGAATCTATGAACTACTGACTCAACCCCGAATGAGTCGTTTCGGGGAGGCGGGGGTGAATTAATTGAGATGAGAGAAAAAAAGCCTGCATTAAATCACGTCCCTTTTCAGAAAATTAATTTTCCGAATTTCCACAGCGCCGACACAGCCGTGGTTCTGCACCAGGCGAGAGCGGACTCCGCCCCTCGGGATAAAGATGCCATTGTCATCGTAATACACGGAAATGCCACTGCTGTGACTTGGCAGAGACGCATGTCAAAGGCTTTTTGCTGTCGGGTATTAAGCGCACACATATAACATAATAAACACTGCTCAGGAAACAGGGACGCTCCGTGTCAGATCAGAGCGCCGCTCGCTGTGGTCTGTGTGGCATGCCGATCGCCCTGATGCTGTGTCCCCCACGGTGCTCCCACCCTAACTAAAAGGGTCCCCAGATGACCTGGAGAGCCATATCCTTGTTGTATGGTAACGGGGAATGTTTCACGTCATGAAGGATGCAGTCGATGGCAGTTGCCATGCACCGCCGGGCCGGAGTGGGCAGTGAGTGAGCCTGTTTCCCGCTCACCAGGCCGGGACTCTCGACCATCAAGCCCACTGGTGCAGAGCTGCAATCGGGGTGATCAATGCAACATGCCCAGGGGTACTTGGAGAACTGGAACGCGAGTCCAAGCTGAACCTGCGAGCGCAGAACCCACAAGTTCACATCAGGGCTCTCCGGTATGAAGGCTGTAGCTCTAACTGATACTGATACTAGTTTGGAAACATCTCCATCAGCAGGGATCTGCTCCAAATGCTGCACCTGAGCCGCTCCCAGGGACGAATCACACCCTCCTCCGGGCCAACTGCGTTCTGCCAAACGGATTACGGGCCCGACAGTGCGTGGAGGTGTGTGCGGCATCGGCACAGCCGCTGAAGATCTGAGAATACAGATTCTGTTTACTGCCACACAACTGGGCTGATGGAAGCAGGTTTCAGTCCAGCGCTGTACCACAGCTAGAGATGGTGCAAACACAAAGAATACAGGACAGGGAACGCGGACAAAGTGGTCATGGGGGAGGGGGACACAGTGCAGTGCCAGTGCGGGCACGGGGAAGAGGGAAACAGTGCAGTGCCAGTGCGGGCACGGGGAAGAGGGAAACAGTGCAGTGCCAGTGCGGGCACGGGGAAGAGGGACACCGTGCAGTGTCAGTGCAGGCACGGGGAAGAGGGACACTGCGCACGGGGAAGGGGGGACACACAGCTGTGCCAGTGCGGACACGTGGGGGGTGGGGCAGAACTTGTATGATGTCCTCCGGGAGACATTTCATTATGAAGCAGACATTGAACAAAGCCCTACATTTTATTTCATCACCATCTCTGTAATTAACATCATTAATGTTCATAATGCTACACTACTACTATTGCGTAGTATTAATACTATTCCAGTCTTCACATATATACAGGTGCTGTGTGATACTCTGCCAAACCTGAAAGGTACAGTGTCATTATTTAATCATGTACATACATGTGTGTCATATTATATATGACATATAATACTTATACATATAACATTTTGAACATTTATATGCATCTTCAGCTGCTCTCCTCTACGCTGCATTTATAGGTACTCGCTTTGCTTTCACTGTAATTGCGTATTAAGTTTACTTCACTCGATATGTGAGTCGTAGTAATGAAGGCATTCCTCTCTATTCTTATTAATGCAGGACCTAAGGGAACACATCAGGGTGCCAATTACCCAGAATTCCCTGCTCGACGCGGCACCTCGACAAACCGCCCTCGGCTCAGGTATAAACGCTCTCCGGCAAATTAAGTCCACGGCTCAGAAAGATCATTTTCCCGCCAGTCTCAAATATTAGGCGGTCGATGAAAAGCCACCACAGCCTCGAGGGGCGAAAGCGGGGGGGTCGTGCCAGCGGCAAATTATGCGTCTAAATGGACAAAGGGAGACCTTGAGCGTTGCTCACAGAGGACAGAGGCTCCGCCGCTGACCAGTGCTCCCAGCATTCAGCGATCCCGGAGTCCACGGACAATAACGGGTCGCGGTGAAAACATCACGAAAAGAATTTCCGCCAGACACTAACCCACAGACCCAAACGAAGAAAAGGCAATTTATATTTCCCCTCCTCAACAGAGATCTCACTGTACTTCACACAGAAGGGCACAGTGCAAAGCAGGGGGGCCATGACTGAGGGGCGGACACTTTGAATGACTTCATTACCGTAGCATCTTTTGTTATCTCCTGAACAAGAGGCGGTCTGTCAAAAAGGCCATTAAGACGGCCCAGAAATGTCTGCAAATTTAATATGGGGGGAACATGGGGAGGGGGTACAAAGTGCTGAGTGATGTGGTCACCGGGGTGACGTTCCGTCAGGGGACAGAGGTCGGCGGGACCCCCTCCAGATCTCGCGAAGCCCTCCCAACCTGCGATGCTTGAGCGCCCACGTGCCTTTCAAAGACTGGCAAGTGGGAGTTTACGGGAAACTGCCCAGGATTTGACCGGCCCGTTTGATGAAAGCACGCCTCCCGACAGATACGGGCAAAGGCGGCGCCACCGCGCCCGTGTCTATTACCCAGCATTCCCTGCTCAAAGCTGCCCCGCCGGCAGTGAGCGGTGGCTCTGCCATTTAAAAGACGCACAGACCCCGCGTTGGTATTCAGCGGCGACGTCTGCTCGAGGTGCACGGTATTCGTTACGCTTCCTGAAAATCCCTCGAGCATTCGGATGCCGCATACAGCCGGTTGCGGGAGTTATTCCTAATCAGAATGTCCTTATTTATTTAAATAAAGTAGAAATTAAAAGTAACGTATTCTGGTGCTGTGTCTACGGTTTCAGGGAGCTCACATCAACTTGACAGAGCCTGATGATGATTAGGACCAGGGGCAAAGAACAAAGAGGAGAAAAGCCTGCAGCTCCATCTGGGACCGAGGGAAGTCCTGGATCAGTAACCTCGCGTTTATGACCAGGAGATACGGGAGCAGGTGTGGGACAGGGGCACAGAAGCCACGCGTGAGATACCTTTCGAGAGGCATGGATGTCAAAGAAGGGCTTGTTCCGGACGCTGAAGGGCTCCCTGGTTTTGTCGATCTGCCCCATCTTCATCTTCTCTAGCCTGGGAGAAATTATTTCCTTCTCTATGCAAAACAGCCGGGTATTGAAGTCACACTGGCCCACTGGTTGGTCCTGTAAAGGCAAAACACAAGGCAGGGGGGCTCTTTACTCTCAGGGTTATTAACACAGAGTAAGGTCTTGTTTCTTGGATGAAGGAAGACGCATGACCAATGGGAAAAACCGCCCATCACGAGGTCACCACAGGGGCCGACGGCAGCCAGCGTCCCGTCCTCCGCTATCCTGAGTCACGCACAACGCTCTCCACCGAGGTTTCATTTTCCACATCATCCCCCCATCACCCACTCTGGCGCTGTGTGTGTGTGGTTTTTTTTTTTTTTTTTTTAAACACTGTCACGACAACAGAGCACGGTGACAGAGAGGGTATGATAAGCATGTAAGCTGCTGTGCATCTAAATTACACAAAAAAGCAGCCAAAAGCTTTGCAGGTAAACTGAAAAAAGAAAACCCTCATAAACAGATAAGCTGGCAGCATCTCCAAGGCAACGGGTAGCTCTTAATGGTCCATTCTCCTGTTTGTCTCGCACAATTCCCGCAGGGCCTTTGAAGCAGAGATGAGCACCACTCATCTGGCCACAGGGCACACACCAACATCCTCCAATCAGAGGGCTTCACTACAACCACTTCCAATCAGAGGGCTATGCTACAACCTCCTCTAATCAGAAGGCTAGGCTCAGACCTCATCCAATGAGCGGGCTAAGCTGCAAGCCTCCGACCTCATCCAAT
>JAODKE010000041.1:2275105-2286560 GCA_026779605.1 Mormyrus hasselquistii
CCTCTGACCCGGGATCCACCCATCACAGACAGACCACAGTCACCTCCAGCCCTCTGACCCGGGATCCACCCATCACATACAGACCATAGTCACCTCCAGCCCTCTGACCCGGGATCAACGGAAGAGATTCACGTCATGGAGGCTGAAAGCCCTTCATGCAACTACTAATATTACTGGAGATTATTTAAACCCCGGTGACCACTTTGACAACTCATCCTCCTTGGGTTTTTGGTTTACTTGAAGACGCATAAAAATGACAGAATGCACATCCTGCGGCCACGAGATAAGAGGCTCAGGTCCCCGGCAGCTGGGGCCGGACAGGAACGATCACACAGTCGACACCCCACACTCATCTGTAACCACTGCTTCTCCGCAGCCACTGATCCCCCACGGGACTGACTGGGGCTCCGTCTGTCTGACTTATTCAGCTCTGTGGAGGGCGGCGCTAATAAGTTTGCAGTCTCAAGTCGTTCACTAGAGCCAGCCAGTCACCCTCCCGCGCCCGGCCCATCAAACGGATGTCTACTGAATTTCTACCCATATTCCTCGATGATTATGTTTTTAAAAGAAAAGCGTAAAGCCTCAGAGCCTTTGGTATAAACCACACGTACAGCCCAACCTGCAAATGCACGAGGCATGAGGTCGCGCTGGCCGGTCACGCGTGAAGTCCAGAAGGTCGGCTAATCCAACACGCTCACTTTCCCCCAGGCCCCTGAACTACGGAATAATGTAACAAAGCAAATGTCCTACAGAGATTTGACAGGCGCATTTTAGCATGTGAACAGCACCATTGTCCTCCCGGCTATTTACCGTCAAACGGGCGGGGGATTAGCAGCTAAGCTAATTACTCCACGGCACAGCCAGGGGGCGCTGATAAGCCCGACGTGTCCACAATCAGGGCCAGCACCCAGGAGCGAGGCGGCGGACTGCGCCTACGAGAGATTCATCTCGCCCAGATCAGAGCTGGCGCCCAGGGTTTACGTGGGGATAATCCTGGCGCGGTACTGTCATCGTCACACGCCACTGATGCCATCTGGCCCTGTCGCACCTTAACATGTGACATCAGAGGGCGACTTGGCATGGGCGTGAACAGAAGACCTCTCAGTGAACCGGCGGAACACCCCCTCCCCCCCCCCCAGCACACGCAATGCAGAGGCATGTATACGGCTATCACTGCGGCATTACCGACGAAACGCCAGCAAGATGACTGCCGATAAAATGTAACAGTGTGACTGCTCTCCATCACAGTCGTGTTTCCCAGGCCACCAGCCGCATCGTCCTCAGAGCTGTTAACCCACACTAATGTTCTCAAAAATCTCTCTGTTCTGTGAGTGAGTAAACAAACAGACAAACAAAACGCATAAGACTGCCCGTGCTGATATACTCCTGTAGGTTTTGGCAGGGCTATTTGGTAAATCAGAGCATGTTCCTCTTCAGCACCCCTGCCATTACTTCTCCCAGGGGGCACACAACTCATTTCCAGAATTCCTATGGGGGAGAATATTGGAAACGCTAAACTATCGAAAACATTAACCGTGCAAACGAAATGGTGAAAAGAAAACGCCAATCCCGCCTCACTCTCATCACACACACCTTCCTCACCCCACCTGAATCCAGGCCAGAGGGGGAGATGAACCGATATACTGATCGAAATCAATCTCTGGGCTCCAGGTACAGGATAGCATTTAAGAACGGCACGACTGCAAAGCAATGACATGAGACGTCCCCCGATTTCGGAGCCAGTTTATGATACAGAATTAAACCAGACTGACCCAAGGGATGTGCGGACGGGGCCCAATCCAAGCAGGATGCCCTCAGCGTGACGGCGCTAAACTAAACATCTTAGGGGGGAAGAATGGGCATTTAAAACGGGGTGTTTGGTAGCAAGGTGAGACTCCCCAGCTGTTCAGCAGCTGGAACCCATTGCATGCTACAACATCGCGATTCGCATGTTCAGTACCGAGCAGCCCTGCATCACAGCCTTGCTGAGCCTGGCAGACGGGGCGAACAGCACTGGTATCATGGTAATGAGGTGTCTGCAATGCGCTAATGCGTTCCAGATTAACTAGTGTGATACCAACGGTGTGCGGACTTTACGGCACCCGTTCACACCGATGTGCGGTGCTGCCTTTTGCGCTTGAACGCGGGTCGGCTGCCGTAAAGTGTCGCTGAGGAGGGAGGAAGTTCTGCGGCCAGCAGGGTCACCGATGCAGGGGGGTTCCAAACATGCGTTAACTTCCCCGATACCCTCATTTTAAGGAAACTCTGAAAATTAAAACATTACGGCAATTTATCAAATATCAAAAAATGGCAGGGAAAGCATGACCCCCCCCAAAAAATATGCTTAACGTATTTCTATGTTCTTGTATGTATCTTGTCTCATGATTATTTGAGCATTTTACAAAAATAAAGCAGCATCCAGTAGCGCAGATGCCTGCTACATCCTGAAGTTGGTGGGTGCAGAAAAAAAAACAACAATGTACTGACGTGTCTCCCCCACCAGCGTTCATAAACGCAACAGACGGGGCGAAAAAGTACAAATTCTCTCTTTAGTAGCACTGAAGGACTTCAATAAATAGTGGAGTACTTCTAACTGATTTAGTTTCAGAGAAATTATTAAATTAAATGTAAATCATGGCTGAACTGCTGAGATTAAAGTATTTGTTAGGGGTCCTTTGTATACAGAAGTACTCAGACATCGCTGCATGTGAAGTCGCCTGTCGGCTGGTGCACTCCACTGCACAAATCCTGTTCTGCTTTAGAATCAGAAAACACTGCAGAGCATGTTAAGCCCGCATCCTCCACCTGCACAAATGAGCCGCTTGTGCAGAAAAAGAAAGGATTTCAGCCGCAATGGAAAGCTCTGGAAAACCGGTGTAGAGATAGGGAGAAGCCCGGATCAGAGGCGTGACTGGGTCGCAGACCTAAGAGATGTTTGTGGCTGAGGTTCAGACTCCAAGACTCCAGATTCTGGGACCCTGTGTGGGAGGTGGCTTAATGACCGGAGCAGACAGCCTTTACCCTCTCTGTGTGCACAGATGGACGAGCACTCTGCCAGGGCACGGGCACTGAGAGCGGTACCTCCTGAGTAGAGCGCCCTGCTGCATTCTGGGTAACCAAGCAGAGCAGCTGCGCCATTCCTAACCTTTATCTTACGGGTCTCCGGGGAGAGGCAGGCAAGCGACGAGCCGGGGACTCACCGTGTACCGTCTGCCTTCCAGCTGACTTTGTAGGCCTTTTGCTCCAAGAAGTGCAGGTTCTTCAAGTCCATGGACACTGGCTGGGCGCCTGGAAAGCCTGACCTGGGACACAGGTGAAAAATTCAGCTGTTCATTATGGAGAAAACGGCTGAAATTAAACCCACAGCAGAGCAGCGGATACAAATCTCTAGCACATGCTATCCTCCAGCCCATGCTAGCTCCCGGCGCACAGTAACCCCTCGCCCATGCTAGCTCCCGGCGCACAGTAACCCCTCGCCCATGCTAACTCCCGGCGCACAGTATCCCCTCGCCCATGCTAACTCCCGGCGCACAGTAACCCCTCGCCCATGCTAACTCCCGGCGCACAGTAACCCCTCGCCCATGCTAACTCCCGGCGCACAGTAACCCCTAGCCCATGCTAACTCCTAGCACACGCTAACCTCTGACCACTGCATAACAACACTCTTACACTGTGCTGTGCTATTCATTTTAACGCTAAAGGCGCTAGGGGCAGTCTCCTTGCCCAGTGCGCCTCTCTGCACAGACCATCTCGTCAGGAGGGCCGTACAGCCCCATGGCCGCGTAATCAGTCACATGCTTACCTCTCCCACTTGCAGAACTGCTGGCACTTCCTCTGCACGGCACCCAGTTTGGGCTGCACAGCGAGCTGCGTGACCCCTTTCACGGAGACGCCCTCCAGGAACACAGCACACTGGAAGAGGACGATGAGGGGGAGGGGAGTTACTCTTAAGACCAGCAGCTATAATCATTGTCTCCTGGCGGCTCTCCGAGGCCAATTAACCAGCTCAAAGGAGGAAAAAGCCACTTGTGTCAGAGGCCTTATAACCAGACCGGTACTGGGGGTTGCATCCACACACTGGGACTCGAATGAGGTCTCTGCGAATGAGGAGGGACCTCGTCCACGTGGTAATTACGGGGTCCCATGGGCGTGTGCAACAGCATTCGACTTCCTGTTCCCTCCAAACACACGAAGACTGCTGAGATACGTTGTGGAGACTCAAAAATAACGACCAAAACAAACGGCACACAGCCTGAAAGTAGGTGCTTCCTCATGTCATTAACATCCCATCTTGGACACATATAAAAATAAGCCATTGTTTCAGCTTCCACGCATCCATCCTCTAAGCGCTGATCCCGGTCAGGGTCACAGGGCTGGGATACACCCTGACCTGCCTATATTACGGTTCCCAGGACCAGACAGGCTGAGAGGAGGGTGATTTTTGGGTCAGCAGTTTCAGTGAGACAAACGCCACAGCCAGCTTGATGCTCCACATGAAGAAATGAGGAATGTGACGCAGACTTGGGTCACCACAGGGAAAGCCATTGCCACCAGGGGGCATCAGAGAGCAAAGCATGACTAGGTGACCCTGAAGTCTGTGCGAGACGTGCTGTAAAACGGCCGCACCTCACCTGCTACGGTTTCATCGGGCATTCCATCATAAAGCACATCCCCAATACACACAAACACAGACAGTCATGTAAATTTAAATTATATAGAAATGAAAGACACCCAATACACCAAGGACATATTTGGTCCTTCTTTATTCCTGACAGTAAATGGGAGGAAATGCTGCAAGGTAATGTGTACCTTTTTCAATATTGTTCAGAGCAACCTCCTGTATAAATCCTGTGCTGAACGTAATAGAACATCATAAAAAAGACATTTATGTTAATCTGACAGGCGTGTAACACACAGAGATATGGATGGACGGACAGACAGACGGACAGACAGGGAGAACAGAGGCAGATGGACAGATGGAGAGAGACATATGGATAAGGACAGGCTGACAGACAGAGAGACCAGCAGACGGGCAAATGAAGGGACAGGCAGACAGACGGATGAACAGAGACAAATGACAGACAGGCAGGCATAAAGACAGACAGAGACAGATGGACAGAGACAGGCAGACAGACACTCGGGCCCACAAATGCCAGAGGTCTCCTCCTCATCCTCCTCATCCTCCTTCTCCCCCTCACCAGTTTCAGACGTTCTTTCTTCCTCTTTCCAGCCACGGCTCCCGAGGAGCTAGGCCCAGACTCCGGCCCGATCACGCCGCCGTCGTCATCCACCTCATCCCCTTCGTCCTCGAAGCACCAATCGGGGAGAGGCGGAGGCGGCGGGGTGTCCTCCACGTCACCGTAGCGACGGAAGAGCTCTTTCAGGTAGTCGCCTTTGTAGATGCCGGGGGGGCGAGCTTGGGCGAAGGCGGCGACGGCCGCTTCCACACTGGGACACGTGGACGGGAAAGGAACCTCAGCACAAGGACACACACACACACACCGGAGAACCCGAGATGCAGCCGCCCGGACACATCCACAAAGGTATCAGCTGCGGCCCGCCCCCCCCTATCACTGAGGTATATTAAGGTTCTTTAATCTGACTGAAATTCTGTTTTTGGCCACTTCATCGGTATCTCCATGTGATATCTCCATGTGATCTTAGAGCAGGGGTGTCGAACCGCAGTCCTGGAGGGCCAGAGCCCCGTGCAGCTTAGTTCTTTCCCCATTGTACCACGAATGACTCGGACCAAGAGCCGCATGGTAATAAGCAGAAGGAGGTGCGAGGAGTTGAATCAGGTGTGTTAAATGAGAAGAAACCCAAAAGTCTGCAGGGCTCTGGCCCCCCAGGACTGGAGTTTGACATTCCTGTCTTAGACAGAGAGCGAGGGAGAGACACGTGCTTCTTTGATTGTGCGGCCAAGGGAGTGCCTTCCTCTCACGAGCCACAAAGGGTGATCCACGAGGACACAGTGACTGTGACATCAGCCCCTGCTGTTCTGTCTCAGAGTCACGGTCACAGAGAACTCGCCGCACGCTCTGACCCCACCCCCCACCCCGAACCCGCCCTTCCCTGTCCGCTTAGTGACAGTCGCCCTCGGTGATGCTGACATATTTATGGGGTGTTTGGCTGCTTGAGGGCAGTCTCCGGGACTGCAAACAGAGGCTGATGACATTCAAGGTGAAGTAATGCTTCCATAGCAACAAGGAAGTGACAGGGGCGGGGCCTATGGGCATCCTGTGCCGGGCTCAGGGGTGCGGATGGAGGCAGCAGGAAACGTTTAGCAGCTACTTGTCACTATGACAACACAAACAAAGGGGCGAGGGGGGGGGGGGCTTCTGGCCCAATCAGAGGCCGGCCCAATACGCTTACCTCCAGTCCATCTTCTCCACCAGGTAGGCGCAGATCAGGAACCCTGTCCGGTTGAACCCATGTGTGCAGTGGACACCTGTGTGGAGAAGGCGGCAGTCTCAGGTCACGTGACACATCAGCCTCGCGGACACGCTGGCGTCTTTGTGGGATGTACGCGTGCGGATGGCCGGCAGATGCATGGGAGAGCATCCCCGGGTGTACGAGGCAGAAACGGGGCAGAAACGGGGCAGCTGCGGCTCCGGGGAGTTTCACAGACCAGCAGAGCTTCATCGGGTCCATCTTCTTCAGTGGAAATGCATGACATATCAGTTACCACTTCAGTATTGGCCAATGATTGTTAAACATCAAGATATCGGCATCATTCCCGTGTGTAAACTTTTGTTATTTAAACTTTATCGATATTCAAAAAGCTAGCAGCACCAGAGATAAAGGCAGAACTACTTAAAGAACGAAGACGACAACAGTGGACGATCCGAGGAAGAGGAATTCCGTCATGTCACACGCATTCAAGGATCCTTAAGACGTAAAGTCACACACATCAGTTTCACTTCAGATTTGTGGAGCTCAGTCGACTCCCAGCATGGAGGTCACTGCCCTGAAGGCCAAGGTCAGGTGACACGGTGCCTTAACTGGGTCAGGGGTCTGTAGGAACTGAGCGGGGCGCCCACAGTGATTCTCACAGCCCTTTCATCACGGAAAACACCCCAGGAACAAACATTAGCCCTCACGAGATCTGAGCAGTACTCTCTTTAATCATTTGCTTCCGTGAACTTTTTTACAGGAGCAAGCGTTAAGGCAAGTCCAGAAAGAGGAATTTTAACAATTCAGATAACATTCAAGGGTGGAGATTTCAGACACCATTACTGCTGTGCTGTCACAGCCTCCTGCCATTGTTTTGCGGTGGACAGACATAAAAATAAAACTGCTTTAGCCACAAGTCAGTGGCAGGTTCTAGTTCTTGCAACATCACAGAGAAGAGATTTCACCACAAAGGCATTTAGGTGAGCTTAGGTTCCTGTTTAAATATGAGCATGTTACTCTCTGTGCCGATCAGAACCCCTTCAGGTGCAGACCCAAAACAGAAATCCCCAAAAAAGGGGTTACATTGTTCTTTTACGGAAGTATAAATGTACCAACACAGAGCTCCCGCATTCTTTGTACCTTTCAAAAGGAAAGTTTAACAACCAAGCTTTCAAAACTGAAATTCTTCCGTTGTGAAGTGCAATCCAAGGACAGTTTGGCACAGACTGTCTCCTGAAAGCACAGCACATGCTGGCTGGAGGAGATGCATGCAGTATGATGTATATCTCACATATTTTAAGACTAAACTTATCCCCTGTTAAGTGCCAGTCTTGCTTAGAGCACGACCCTGTGATCTCTGCTGACCAGGATCACTACCCCAGTGTAAAGATTCACGTTGATGCACCACTGACAGAAACCACAACCACCCAAAGGTTAAGAAGCACTTTGCACAGAAGCCACTGTATGAAATGAGAGAGACCATGCTGGAGTGTGGGCACTGCGGGGCACCCACGTGCCCGGGCCTGGCCAGTTTGTATCGGGTCGGGCTTAGCCGGGAGCTGCCCCGGTTCCTCCTGGCAAACCTCAGCCGGCGTGTCCAGCCCTCACGTGCTTTAGTATTTGTTCCTGTTCCACTGTCCAGGCAGGTGGCACCCAGACAAACACCGTCCTCCCAAAACAGCGGTTGGGTTTACCAGAGAGAGAATGCAAGGCAGAGCAGAAAAAGACAGCCAGGATTATGCAAGATGTACCAGGCTGACAAAAAAGACTAATGCACACACACACGGGAAACATTTTAAAATTCCCATACTGAGACCAGGCCGCCTCGGCCAGCAGGCTCGAATCGTCACTCAGGGAGCTGATCCAGCGAGACGGGTCCTAAGCTGCGTCCCCTGCTGGCACTGACCAGCTGGCAGAACGGGCAACCAGCCCGCCGGCCTGCCGTATGACCACTAGGGGGAGTCAGAGGGCCCCCCCCCCCCCCTCGGCCCAGATGTCTGGCCGCCGGTGGCACTGCACCCCGCCTGCTGTCCTAATTCCGCCCCTGTCACAGCCTTCATAAAGCTCAAACATGAAGAATGAGCAGCAAAACACAAACTGCCACTGCGAACCTCCACAAGATGGCAGCCATCTCTCAGCCATCAGCCGGGAGAAGAGACAACCCTGAGACACGGCAGACTCACGCACAGGAGCCATGAAGCAGAGGCAAAGGTCCCTGATCTTTTTACACGCTATTTCTAGAAATCGGCTACCCGTGTTTATTTGGTAGGAGGAACAATGGCAGCCCCCACTCTGATTTCAGGGATGTGGACGATCATCACTCTGGCTCCCTCTAGTGTACGTCAGGAACACGTACGGACATCCTCTCACTCAGAGGGAAACTTAAATAAGGAAGAAGCAGAAACAGAAGCGAGTTCAAACTGGACATGTCATTAACAGGACAGTCATACTGGGCCATTTTCTTACTGGGACTGTCCAGGTCATTCCTAGCTAAAGTGGCCTGCTTTACAAAAATCATGAGCAGTCTGATGTAATGACGTCAGGCCAACCGACTCTCACTCAACATCGGCAGGGATTAGGAGATGGTGGTGGACGTCAGGGGTGAGCAGTCGGTAGTGTGAACACAACTCCCTCAACATGACAGAGGTCTTCGCTGACAGAGCGAATAACTTCAGATGTTTGGGGGTATCATTGATGACCTCATCACGTTGAATCGTGTGGAGTCTCAGGTGTCTAAATCCAGACATCAGCTATACAATCTTAGCCTCCTACACCAGACCGTTAGAGAACATCCTCATCATGGGAATCACAGCCTGGTTTGGTAACTGCTCTGGTCTGGACCGCAAAGCTCTGCAGCAGGTGGTACATTCAGCAGAACGCATCTCTAAGGCTGCCCCCCTTGCAGGACATGCCAAAACCAGGGGGACACAGCCCACCCTAACGACTCCCCCATCACCAGGTCTGCAAAGTGCTGCTGCCGTCTCTCAAAGAGAACCGACAGGCTCAGGAGGCGCTTCCGCCATCAAGACATCCTGTTACTAAACACATCATCGATGGTTATAATGTTATCTGCTCCTTATTCATGCACCTCGCACTTTATTTGCACTGTATTGCACAGCTCTGGTCTTTTTTCTCTTCCTTCCAGTAGAACTGTCCCCTCGCTGCATTTCACTGCAGGCTGCATTCTGACTGCATACCTTCCACATGCCAAATAAAACCCTTTCATTCTTGAATAGTCACGATCGAGGTCTGCTCGATTTCTTGCACATCACTCATTCCCAATTGTGACCGATGGTTCACTGTGCGTATCACTTGCTAGCAACAATCTCTGTGCATCCAAAGACCCTTAGATTGGAGTAAATTATTATATCAGACAGATATTTCTTGCAGTTGCAAGATTTCCTTCTGTATCAAGCAGCAAAAAAGTTTTACCATGACATGTCTGATATAAATTTTCCTGACTGTACATTGCACATCCTGCGGTGTGACGACAACGCACTGACGACGATGAAACGATACAGTGCGTAGCCCTAATAAGCGCGCTAACAAACCTTGCCTGTCTCCTCTGTCCGCCCTCAATAACAAGGTGTTTTCACCCACAGAGATGCCTTTCACTGGATGTATTCCGTTCATAACACCGTTCTCTGTAAACCATACGTACTGTAGGGTGTGAAAATCCTAGGAGGATGACTGATCCTGAGGCGGCACCACCAATCACTGCAAGGTCAGTATCACTTAGAATCAGGCACCTCAGCCATGGGTCAACCTACTGCCCCGCCCACAAGTATTCAGCTGCAGCCACACAACTGGCTGTTTGCTAGAGCGGACCGTTTTCGTTAACAACCTGGCGTACCTAATAAAGTGACCACAGGGCGTACGGGACTCTCAGTCTGACCGTCCCCTGCTACGGACTTTGCTGTTAGCCTACAGTCCTCGGGGACCCCCGGACAGTCCACTACAGAGAGCTAAAGAGCTCAGCAATACTGGTCTGTCACACCGTGACCCACCATGACCAGGACAGGCAGCCACCATCACCGTCACACACCATGTCACTGAAACACAGCGACAAACTCCTCCTGGTGGCAGCTTCGGGAACTGGCTGATGTGACACCTGAAGCCGGTGTGGGTGCTTGTGTTCACGGCGATGGATGTGCGTTCCACTTCTGCCGGCAACGCTACAGCTCATGTTTCCTACTGATTCACAGCTTTTCCTAAGGTAATTTAATGCATACTTTTTTCAACACTGTGAAATCATGCGGGGAAAGAGAGCGGTTTGTTCAGAAATCTGATCCTGGCAATTATCCATCCAACTTCCGCGATAAGGTGCAGCGCCAGGGCAAGCCTGAATTCCATCATTAAAAACACCAGAAGGGACGGGAATCCAGGGATTCTAATGCGTCACTGCTCACAGGCAAAGAGGCTATTATCCAAAGCAACATATATTCTGTGAAAGCAGGGTCAGGTTCCAGGGCCCAACGGTGAAATCACTCTGCCGACCACGAGATTTGATTCGGTAACCGATTACACTGAGTGCATGCTTTTAGTCTAGGGCGAGAACACACACCGAGCTGGGGGTGGGACTAAAACCCATAACCCTGGATATGAGGTGACAGCATTAGCCATAATGAGACACAGACCACAAGCAGCCAATCAGCATAATAAAAATATCCCATGATTAAAGAGGGTCTGCATCAAGACGGATCACAATCGAAGTCGCTTCTAAAATACTAGTAAGATCATCAAGCTGAAACCGATACAAGTACACAAGCAGTGGTACCTACTCAGAGGCTATTCAAAATACTAACTTTATTCATAGGTCAAGAGGAACGGTGCTAAAACTATTTTTTTGGGTTACAGTCCTCAAAAGTCAGCTGAGAATTCACTTCAATGAGGAGCACAGCTGAAATCCAAAAGCATAAGAGAGAAGCAAAGCTATACAGCATCACTAACAAACACTACGCCTGCAGCCGGTTGTCAATCACCACCAACGTCCCACCAACATCCCACCAACGTCCCACCAACGTCCCACCAACATCCCACCAACGTCCCACCAACGTCCCAC
>JAODKE010000041.1:2286660-2303785 GCA_026779605.1 Mormyrus hasselquistii
CAACGTCCCACCAACATCCCACCAACGTCCCACCAACGTCCCACCAACATCCCACCAACGTCCCACCAACGTCCCACCAACGTCCCACTCGACCCGTTAGACAGCAACATCCCTCTCAGCGCGAGCGTCACTGCTGACATGATGCCGTTTCAAGGATAAAACGGATTCTCAACTGCAAACCCGCTAGATGTTAAGATAAAAACTAATCATGTCTTTTCTGTTAGTTCCTCCGAAGTATTTCAATGACTCAAAAATATTTTTCACAAATTCATTAGGGAAAGTTTTAACCTTGAAATTCTGGTCCAGCTGTATGTTTCGTCACTACTTTATGTCGCCACAAGGTGGCAATCAGCCATTTCCGCACTCTGACTCGCATGTCTGAGCAGAATTCTGCAATTCATACTTGTATTCCCTCAAAGTACCTCTGTCCCCTTAAGGAATAACCTGGACAGACTTCTGTTAGGCATCTTAACAAGCGACATTAAAACGGCATTACTGAAAATTAAAAACTGATCCCTGATCCTAAAAAACTGATTACTTTACTGCCAGTGTTATCTGAGGATTTTTTATTACTTGCCTGATACTTGATACTCAATTATTTTAACTCCTATTCCAAGATACTCTTGTTTAAACTGATCAAGAAATACACGCATGCAACTGTGTGTAGGAGAGCAGACATATGCAATGTCATATTCAGTGAGCAACATCGTCATACTCCTACCGCTAATTCAAAACACTGCAGTAAAAACTGTGACCAGAAAGTGACACAAAAATACCAAATGGCAGCAACTGAGGGCTAATCAGGGCTTCTCGTTAAGATGGACAGATTACCCCCCCTTCCGAAATGCCTCTTGTTATCAGAGCTGGTTAATGTGTACAATACAAACTGCTCTGCGGAGTCCTTCTGCTTCTGAGCCGATGAAAAGAACAATCCTTTGTAATTTTACCCAGCAAAGAACCAAATTACATATAAAACATAAATCCCGCCATGCACTTCCTTACCTATCAGCTCTGGTGGACTCTTCTCCATGAAGTGCTCACAGAGTCGGATGAACATTTCTGTGGTCTCTGTAGTGGGACACTCACCATGCCTGGATATGGATGGATGTGAAACAACCACATTATCCAACATGCAAGGCTGTGTCAGCTACTGATTTTTTCCTTTGGCCACTAACAGCACAAAAGCAGACATTAGGTGCTGTATCTGAGAGAAAGGCAGCTTGACACTGCCAATGGCACAAAAAAGGCACTGATATTAGATGCCTGATCATTTCATAAAATGGTCTGTTTATTTTGGGGGGGGGGGGGGAGATCTTTTGCCCCTTACCCTCTACACTGAAGCTTTACGTATTTGATTCCTTCCTTTTCGATCTCATTCCGATCATAGAATCGACCCGTGTTTGTCAAGTCAACCAGCAATCCCATCTTGACCTGAAGAGACAGTAAAGAATGTGACTATCCATTAGAGTTCAGGCCACAGATTATTCCTCTTAGAATCTGAGACTGATATAAAGAGAGCAAGAATAAAGACACCATTAAGACATACAATCAGATACTAAAAGTAGGATGAACTAGATTAAAGACAAAGTTTACTCATTCTAAGTAATGCACTACAGCTTAAGTATTTCTTTAAAATCAGTATGGTCACTTCAGGTTAAAAATGTCAAAGAACATGACCCGTCCCTTATAAAACGAGACGATCGCATATTGGAACATGCTATGCCGGTATTAAACGGCAGGACAGTGGCAGCCCTGAACAGCAGAGGCTGCGCCGGAGAAGTGCACTTTCTTCTCGTTTACCTTAAGACTCTTTAAGTAACTGGACAACATGCTGGGGTGGAATCTGTTCTCTTCGGGAACAAGGTCATCATATTTGGGCCCCAGCATAGTCTTCATCGGCAGAAATTTTCCTAAGGTTTTAAAAAGGGAACGGATAACCACGTTAAAATCTAAATATACAGGCACGAATCCAAGACACATTCCCTAGCGGAGTTAACATGACGGGATTAATAGGTCATCAGCACCCATGCATATCCTAGTATTTCGCACAGGAAAGCGCCCCGTATAATATTATACAGCATATTTTCGTTAGGCCTCTCTTTGCAATGTCCCCTTGACAATACGTTGAGGCGTGATAGGAGAGGTTCGCTCTATTGACAAGCACTTTATCCAGCTGCAACGCAAGCAGAACAGGACCCTGCGAACGTCACGTATGGAGCGCTACGTGACCGGCGCGAGCCGAGCGCCCGTCCGCTGCCAGAGCCCGAGCTTAGCTGGCTCGCGCCGGTTCCTCGCGCTGGAAGGCGGTTCGAAGACCCCCGCTCGGTATCATGACACGTGATTCCATTCAATTAACCGGCTAACCGGCTAGTCGCGCTTATGTTCTCATTTCCTGGAAATCACCCAGCTGTTAGCTTCGCTTAGCCAGCAAGCTCAAAGCCGTATTCATGAACAATTCTCTTGCCACACCACGGTACCGGAGACCTGGCGCCGTCTGTTACATTACGGCGACAGAAAGATTAAATAACTGATATGTACGCCATCGCGGTGCCGACTAGCGTAATGGTCACAGCTTGTTTAGCTAGCTAGCTTTATACCTGCCACAGGTCGACCCCTTCTTGGACAATTCCGCCAGCGAGGAGGTGCCCCTGAGTGTGACATCGTATGGTTTTCGAGCGCTTCTTGCGTAGATAAACTCCTTGTAAGAATAAAGAAATCGATCAACCCCACATTAGAAAGACCTTCTCTTGGAGATGAACCCTCCACCGCGGGCTGTAGCACTTCTGATCCGCGGCTCCTGGGCCTTAAAATTTAAAAAAATTACTAGCACAATTCTGGAGATTCCTGGTCTTTCTCGCCAATAAAGTCATATCGTACAGTTCTATTCTACCAGAAACTAAACTATAGAAAGTCAAGTGTGACAAATAAAACACAAACTGTCCTATGTTTTCGGGGACCTAGTTTAGTATCCGCGACTAAACTACAATCAAATCCTCCACATTTCCCCCCAGAATGCACTGGTCTGGCTGTAGGAATATCTGCAGTACCCGAAAGACACCGCTAGATGGTAGCTGAAGCCTTAAAGCAAGGGATTGTGCGCACTATATAAAGAGACATCAAAATAATGGTTAGTCATCGAAATCTCAATGTTTATATTGTATGAAATGAAAGGCATGAAACCCGGTAATAACCATCACAACCAATAATCACCAACCGCAGATGTAGATGACCTCTACATCTGTGGTTTCCAATAAAAAGTACTATTATAATAAAATATTTTGACTTTAGGCAGGCAGTTAACCACGGTTAGGAAGAAAAGCTTGTAATACGCATGCGATTGTTATAATTATGTAACGTGTTTCATTTTGGTGAAGAGTTACTACCCAATCAGATTTTTGATTCATGTATTTCGGAAAAACATTTTTGCTTTATTTTTGGCATGGATGCCCTTATTCTCCAGCATTAATTTGATCACTGAGGCATGCATAAGAAAAACAGTAAGCTAGACCCGCAACATTCTGTATTGAAAGGAGTTTCATATTTTTAGTTTCGCACAGAGAGCTGATATGCTTGGGGGCATGTTGAGACTGCATTCTAGCGTAATAAATGACGTAAGACATGGTACATAGATGAAACAAAACATCCTCATATTATTGACATCAGTTTCTGCTCGTCATACAACATTATTACAACGTCGTTGTTGCAAATTATTACATTTGGTTGTAATGTTACAGCAAAAGTATAAGAATGACCTGCATTTTTTATTTTAATTTGTCTTTGTTTTCCTGCATACTGGCAATATGCTTGCCTTCTCCAGACTCTGCCAGACTCAACATATTTATTATCTTGAAAGAGGATCCATTGTTACTCCTATAACAAATTAGTGTCTAACCCATGTCAATGCCCCTGCACTGATTGTATGACGGTATGAAGTATACGTATATTAACTTACGTAAATAAATAAATTAGCTAGCCGGGGGGAAAAAATCAGCGACCAATAATATTCTACGTTTATACATCACGTGATAAGATTTTACCCCAGCAACAAGGACAGCAGTTGTTGCCTAGCAGATTTTCAATGCCTAAACCAACCAACCAGGCATAGCTATCGAGCTGACAGACAGCAGCAGCCTGACCTTCCCAGTGCAGACCAGACATGCGCTGAGAATGCTAATAAAGGACAAAATTGTACATCCGGTAAATGACGTGCCCAAGACATGGTATTCATTGGAAAAGCACTTCCCTTTAAATAGTAATTTCACGTTAAATAAACCATTGATATAGCAAGTGAAAAAAGAGAAAGGCTTGTTGTTTATGAAGGACAGACAGCTAGTGGACCGACCACCTGTGTGAATTTAGTCTTTTTTTTATTAACAAACACATAATCCTGTTAACTTGAAGGGATGAAATTTATATTCCAGTACATCAGAATTCTTTGCTCAAGTAGCATGTAACAGTCGAACAATTTGAAAATACACTTTATAAAATTATCTTGAAAGACCCTTAACGTTAAAAACGTGAACTATATGCGTATATGCCATGAAATATTTTAAAAGTGTTTGTATTTTAAAATAGAAAACCCCGTAAAGATTTTACTTTGGGCTAACTGTGGTGTGTTGGAGGAAGTCGAAACAAAAAAAAACGACACCGTTGGAGTTTCACACTACTGGAGACTCCGCAAGTTAATGGAAAATCCGAATGCGGGACCCATAGAACCCTCCAGTCTACAGTAAGTTTGGAAAGTACCGAAAAGGGGCGATTCATTACAATGTATCTAATACTTTATGACGTCTAAGTTGTGGGCGGAGCGTCAGCCAAGGCTCTTACTCATTGGCTTAGAATCCTAGGACTTCGCTTAGATAGCAGGAATGCACTTCGGGCTCGGAGTTTTTTCAGTGCTGTTTCGTCTGAGAGCGACAAGTTAATTTATCAAAATTTACCAAGAGGATAAAAACAGTTCAGAGACATCTTAAAACTAAATAAGGAATATATAGTTAAACAGCTGAAATCTAGTTATTTCCAGTTTTCGTCGATTATAGTTTGACGAAGTAAACAGGCAACAGCAATAGGTAAACTTTTTTTTCCCTCTCAATAATTTAGTTAATGAATTAGAATTTTGTTCATTTTGAGCTGCGTGCTCATTATCGTTGGACTGTTTGTGAAGCGAAATACTTTCTACATTTGCTGATATCTCTTTGTGCGGCGTAGTGGGCGTGTTTCTGTGCTTACAATCAGGAAGTGACTGACGCCATTTTCGTGCACTTTTTCTGCGCCATCTCAAACTTCGGGATACGCCGTGTATAGCTGAGCGCTCCGGGGACGCTGCGATCGAGGTACGGGCGTCGCTTTCTGCGGTCTTCGTTTCGGCACAGCTTTGTTCGACGCCACGGCGACCGAGCCCAGGGGAGCTGCGGCGCTCGGTAGGCAGATTCCGCTTGCTGGATTTGACAACAAAAACAGTCGATGTATCTCCCTTCTGATTTACAAGCCATGCTCGGGGAAACGTTCAGCTCTCACGATGGACTAAGTCTCGATAATATCGAGAACAAGCCACTGACCTCGCATCTGAGCAAACGACAAGCCCTGCACAAGAAGGGCGGCAGAAAAGTGCGTCCGAGCGCGGCCGGGCTGCAGAGCCGTTACCACAACCTGCAGCAGCAGCAACACCAGAGGCACCCGGGCTTGCTGCGTGCGAACCCTGCGCGCTTCACGGACATCAACAACACCGTGGTAGCTGGATCAAAACCCCCCGCGGCCAATTCCGAAGGCGTCGCCGGGAGGACGCAGACCACTGTGCTCACACTCCACCAGCTGAAACATGGAGTCAAGAAGGAGGTAGGATCAAATAATGATGGGTTTCATTGGGGGCAATCGGGCTGCTGCCTGTTATTTAAATGCCTGTAAATACTGTGTAAGGGCTTACACAGTCAGGATTTGTAAACAGAATTAATAATAAATCATCTGCAGTCTTTATTTGTAGTTCCTGTTTATCAAGTTAAATATTCAGCTGCAGTACATTTAATATGGACCGCTGATATTTTTTTCCTTCATGCGTCATGTATTTTAATGTCGGACGACCTGACTTTGTTGTGTTAGCTTTTATTAACTCCCTCCATTTTAAAAGCATTTATTCGCCCGCGGGCTGCAGGGCGTGCGTAGCTTCCGTAAAAAAAAAACGCAAAACGTAGATGGAATTGGCGATATCGGTGTCTGCCGAGGGCGAAACTGGGACGTGCCGCTACGGTTTTGACAGCAGAAAATATGACGAAGTTTGGAATAGGATGCATTTAAGGCGTGTTTTGCACACGTCAGTGGCCCCTGCCTGCTTTACGCAAACGGGGCGGCGCCCCGAGGCTGGCGCTGTGTTCTGTGGACGTGCCGGAGAAGCCGTCCGGCATGAAGGGAGTCGGCGGCGCTGTCAGGCTGCCAATGTTTACATAACATAGTGACATAGAACAGCGCATCCGGGTACTGCATGCTGTAGCTGCCCAAATCAGTTTAACTCGATGCTTTGTTTTTAATAATATCGTTGCATATAAGATAAATAATACAAATGCGACATTGTGGTGATGCTGATTTTTTTATTTTTTTTTGCAGGTGTTGAAGTCAAAATCAGCCCGACCTGAGAAAGGGCTCCAGCCAAATGTACCGGCTGTTCATGGCCTCAATAAACACGAACACGCAGCTCAGAACCGCAATGGATGTGGTCAGAAGAACCGACACGTTAACGCACCAGGGGCCGCTATGTCGGCAAGATGGATCGACAGGAGGCAGCAGCAGAAGTCCAGCTCTCCTCTCCGCCACGAGGAAGGGGAAAAGGCACGCGACGAGGCCGATAACAACAAGATCATAAGCGCCTACCCTGCCGAGCCCGTTCCTGAAGATGGCCTCCGCGACGGCGAGAAGGTCTATGCGGGTGCCAAGTTCAGCGAACCCCCCTCACCCAGTGTGCTGCCCAAACCACCCAGTCACTGGGTGGGAGAGAAAGCCCCCCAGCACTGTGACCAAAGCAGAGAGCAGATGACAGTACATCTAAAGACTTTACTTAAAGTCCAGGCAAACCCGTGATTTCAAGAGACTTGCGTATAAATGGTCCGGAAGGACAGACCCGTTTTATAATCTGGCACCGAAGATGATGGAAAAGCGGAAGCAGTTGTTGCAACAAAGTTTTTTTGAGTTTTGGAACTTTCATTTCTGATTTCTGCAGGACGTCGACCCTGTTCTCAAGGGACTTAATGAACTTGTGTAAATGTACATATTGTAAAAACATGTAATATGTGTATTTTCATGTTATTTTAAAAAGAGTAAAGTATAGTTTTGTTACCTAAGATTTGAAAATCTACTGTGCGCCCTGAGTTGGACTCACTGATAGGCTACAGTACCTATCTGGGCACACTGACAGTGAGAATATATTCTCACATATTTGCACAAGCACGGAAGCCACCGTGGGCGTTCGGAGTGACAGAGATACGAAGGACTGTGGCCTTTGTGATGCACCTGAGACTTGTTCTCCTGGAGTGGCTGCTGTCCGCTGAACTGCAAAGGACGCCAGTGACCCTGTGGTCCGACAAGACCAGGAAGCTGGGACGACAATGTGAAAGTCTGCTGCGAAATCGATTAACCCATGATGGCCAGGAACACAGACGTTCACTGGGAAATCACTGGGAAACCAAGATGCTGGAACGAAAATGTGAAAGATTATTATGATAAATAGAAAGCAAGAATTCCTGATGTCAGATGAAGACAAACTGCTGCATATTTGCCATTCGATTCCTCCAACTACCAGCACTGAGTTCTCTCTCTTTCCATGAAGGACAGGACTGTTTTCATACATGTTCCGGTTGCTCAGCATACTGCTGAGTCTTCAAACAAAAGGGGCATTTTCAACCAAAAGTGAACATTAAAATCTAGATTTGCAGACTACATTCTTTGATCCAGTTGAATTACACAGAATGGAAACCATTTGGTTCCAAAATTCAAAACATTTTGTTGCAACAATTTATTTCACATGTTGAAAAATAAGCATTTTTGCATATCGCCCTACTTTATTGATTGGAAGGTTGTATGTTCATTTGTGTTTATGCATTTGAGTGAACATGCATACATGCACATACATAATCTTATGTATATGTGTATAAATTAAAACATATTTGGCCTCCCCCTAAGCTGGTGTATGTCTTTAAATAATCCACAATGCTGTCACCTGTAGCATTTAAATCGTAAGAAACGCGTCCTGTAGCTCACATAATGATCATCCTCCTGTAACTGGACGCATTTGCGTTACTTATCAAACTCTGTTGCCTCATTATCTCAGCAGTGCTTATGTTTGACTACAAAATAAGTTTTCAATGCTGCACGGTTGTGTAGTGCTCAGAATCCTGTCCGTTGCCGCATTATACAATTGCATTATACAATCGCATTATACAATTGGTGCGTGATGCTTACAGAAAAGTTTACTTTGTTCACCAATTCCCAATCTCAAGAACCCGTTCAATTACATTGCGCCCTTGACTTGCGAACTCAATTCTTTCGCGAGGGATGGTCGTAACTGAAGTTCGTCGGAAATAAAGAATATTTTCCCCAAAAGAAATAACTATAATGCGATCCGAATCTCCTAAAGCACCCCTTACCTAACCTTTTCATAATAAAAAAGGTTGTATAATGTGCATAATTTACCAGAAACACCAGTAATTTTCCTAGTGTATTCACCAAAAAGTTATAAAATGTGCCTAGCCTTTCTACCTAGTCTAACTCTGTTGATCGTGACTTACTAATTCGAGTAACCCCGACACTAGCTTCCTTATACAAATCTTTTCTTTGTAAGATTTCAACATGCTGTAGGCCTACATATTAGCGAGATCGGTCACAGGAACGCCACTCATATTTCTACACAATTTCCTTCTTCTTTTCGAATGTGATTGCTTTCTTTACCCTCTCTTCCTTCCTTAGCTTCTTTTCTAGCTTTTTTGGGGCCATTTTGATTGCACTGACCGAAATGACGCCCACAAACAGCCGTATCTGGGCGCAGACTGACGCTTACATACGACCCTCGGGCATCTCGGCTCTTTGTTTACAGCCGCACAGGCGGATACATGGTTGGGCCTCGACCGGCATTCGGGTTGTAACTCAAGACTTTGGTTGTGAGTCAAAAGTTAAACCCATGTTGTTTGTATGTCAAGCCCGTCGTAACTCGAGGGTCCACTGTATCTACAAAGCCGAATCGAGCAGGCCAAATTTACTACGATACTATTACGACGTTGGGTTTGTGCTGGTGATACCAAACTGGTCGCATCATAGTAATAAATATTACCTAAAATACTTATTAAATTCACCAAGTAAAACTGCATGACAGAAAACAATATAACTGTCGATTATTTTGAGAGTATCAGAATTGTACTGAAAACGAGAATCCCAAAAAAGCCATATAAACAGGTTATTTTTTAGCGACATGTCAGTATAGGCTAGTTATACATGCGTTTTATGATTATTGTGTTTTCCGTTATTTCAAATTTTCATTGCGCTTATGTTTAGTCTTTCTGACATAAAAATCCAGTTCCATTTGTGCTATTTAAATTATTATTTTTTAAAATCCTCATTGAATTAATAAAGTTACATTCTGGCATGAAACTAACACTAAATACTCGTGGCATTTTGATCCATGTTTTCAGATGTTATTATGGCGCAATATTATATTTATAAACTTGATATATGCACCCCCACACACAACTCGCTATGTAATACTACACGTAGACCTTCTCATGCGAACTTGGATAAATATATTAGAGTATCTATGAACTTGTAGTTTTAAGAGTAGATGTCCTCGACCATAATGTACGCCAAGCACTCGTGGTTTGACTACATTTACTATGATGCATTGCGCTTACAGCTTTGCTATATAAGACCGTAAACTAAGAGGTTAAGAGCATACCGAACCGCAAATTGACGTGTTGTTTTGTTGAATTGGTTTAAAACTCAAGAAATTCACGATATATATTTATTAAAAATGTTCTTTATGAATTGACGCACGAAAATAGCAGCCTATCCTCTAACTGATTAAAAATACTGTACTGTGGTAAATACAGTAGAATTCGTCGCTACATTAACCGATTAAAAAGTAAAACGATTGCTCCTATTCATTGATTATTTCCTCCATTAACTGCATAATACCTTAAATCCTTCGCCTATTCGCTCGTTTACTGCTGATTATGGCTAAGCAGAATTGCACCGTATCCCGGGAGCAGCTGGATCAGTGCAAACAGAAAGCCGGCAGGTGCATCGACGAAGCGCAGAATAGCCTCTTCCTCCTAAGCAAAGACATATGGAGCTGCCCCGAGCTAGCTTATGAAGAGAAGTCGTCCCATGACCGACTGGTTCGCTTCTTTTCGGAGGAGAAGGGATGGCATGTGGAGTGTCACTACACGCAGGAGACGGCATTCCGGGCTTCCTGGGGGCCAGTCGGCGGAAAGGAGGGCGACGACGTGGTCAATGTCGCATTTTTGTGTGAATACGATGCATTGCCCGCGATCGGACATGCTTGTGGACACAACCTGATCGCAGAGGTGGGAGCTGCCGCAGCGCTGGGGCTGAAGGGCGTTCTGGAGAGCATGCCTGACTGTCCTGTGCGGGCTAAGGTACTGTACGCCGAGACAAACGACATGAGAAAGGGTTGACTTTAACGAAAATTAAACATTTCATATAATACAAGGTGGTGCAGTGGTTAGCACTGTCGCCTCGGGCCCCTGGGATGAAGTATGCGCTAGGGTTCTATGTGTGTGGTTTGCATGTTATCCCTGTGTCTTTGTGGGGTGTCCTCTGGGTACTCTGGTTCGACCACCCCAACCCCCAGAGTCGAAAAATGTGCTGAGGAGTTGCCAAATTAGCCATAGGTGTGTGTGCCTGGCGATGGATTGCCCCCCCCCCCCCCCACCCTGGGTTGTTCTCTACCTCGCGCCCATAGCTTACAGACCCCCACAACAGAAGGTAAATGTATGATTATAATACGCTATACATTTTTTTCCATTACAGATCTCACATCTATAAAAAGTTTTTATGAAAAGTAAAAACACAGCCTCAAGATAGACGGTATTTAACCATGAATTTCAGGGTACGTTAGTGACCATGTTCTGGATTATCAGTCACGACTAGGGCCTACTCAAAGTCCCTTTTTTACTTTACAGCTATGAACAGAATGGTGCATTTTAACTGCTTAATTACAGAGTTAAACGATAATGACTTTAAAGCCAGCTGGGGTGAAATTCTGGCTCCACTTGCTGTCGGCTGTAAAACACGCACTTCGTACCTCGTTGTTATGATAGAGCTGTGGGCTGCACATCACTGTCATCAGGAGAGTAAGAGAGAGCCTGACCCTCAGTAGCTCTTAGGGATCTTCCTCCTACTTCAACAATAAATGTCAGTAAATGCCAACGGTACATGTTTTATCCTTCATCATTGCTGACATCCTGATTTTGCCGAATTCCTCGCGTCCCTCGATCAACAAGGATGCATCGTTCCCATGTTCTGCACCTTAATGTCCCTTAATATGAAGCATACACAATAAAACTGGTATTTCAGAAATCTGTGCGCCTTGCCACTTAACAGAAAGCACTGGTCTCAATTAATGCGGCGATGTCATACCGTGAAGACCGCGATTGGCTAAAGAAGTGAAGCGCAAGCCCCTCCCTTGTTGACACGTCGAACTCAGAAAAATCAGGATGTGAGATCGTCTCCGAGTTTGCCATGAGATATGAATCAGCATAATCTCTGCGCGACTTTTCACCTGCCCGTAGGTGACGGTGCTGGGGACTCCGGCGGAAGAGGAAGGCGGGGGAAAGGTTGACATGATCCTGGCCGGCGCCTTTGAGGGGATTGATGTGGTTTTCATGGCCCATCCTTCCCAGGAAGACGCCCCCTATCTCCCAGCTGTTGCAGTGGTGGAGTAAGGATATTCAGCACTCATACATACTTCACAGTTGGACTTCAGAACATAAGCACATCAAACTTGGACAATTAATGGATTTCGTAATCCACAAAGTCTATGTTAATGCTATTACCTGCATGCAACACTGACCTTCTTTCAACATAAAGCCTTCAGCCCTCAGGTTCAGAGGTCCATCTTCTGATGTCATTTTCAGTGTGACTGCGAAATACTACGGCAAAGCGGCACACGCTTCTGCCTACCCTTGGGAGGGGATTAATGCCTTGGATGCTGCCGTCTTGGCCTATAACAACCTGTCCGCACTGCGGCAACAGCTGAAGCCGGATTGGAGGGTCCACGGTGAGGATGGACGGGGTCTCCTTCCACTGTAGCCTTTGCTGTGATGCAGTGCCGTTCCCTCTGATCGCCTGGCATTGTCACCATGACCTTTGACATTTCCTGCATTCAGCTCAGTACACGGTGATGGTGTGTTTAGCTGTGAGATGCTTCAGGCTGCACATGCCTGACGTCCCCAGCGTCTGTTCCCCCTCTCCTCTGCACCAGGCATCATCAAGCATGGCGGCGTTAAACCCAACATCATCCCAGATTACAGCGAGCTTGTGTTCTACCTGCGCACCCCCAAGCGGCAGGATCTGCCCACCATCAAGGCCAAGGCTGAGCAGTGCTTCCGGTCTGCAGCCATGGCAACGGGCTGCCGTGTAAGTTCCCAGCTAGTGCCAATCGCATTATTCTCCGCTCCCAAGTGCCGCTTTTTTTTGACATGTATGGCAAACTCGGAATGTGCCGCAGCGCTCCTCTGCAAGCGATCAGAGCACATCTGCTTTGTTTTTAAACGTTTTCGGATCTGTCATGACGCCATACCACGTCTTCCAGGTTGAGCTGGAGTATTCAAAGCACGAGTACCACAGCATCCTCCGTAACACCACCCTGGACCACTTATACGAAGAGAACGGCAAAGGCCTGGGGGTCCGCTTCACTACCGACCAAGAAGTTCTGAGCAGCTCTTCTGGTGAGAGTGAATCCACAGGCTGCAGCATGGGACGACCGCACAGAACAATGAGCCCGAGAAACTCTGACATCTTACGACTGACTAGTCCACCGTGGCATGAGCCTTTCGGTTACTGCTGCACTGAAAGGGCAAAAATGAGATAGAGATATTCGGGTTCCTCCTATATAATCATTAGTAGTACCTGCTAATGAGCAGCCTGTAATGAATGGGAGCCTCATCTAGGATGTCCTGCCATGCAGCCCACTCCCCCCCGGGGGTGATGTCAGCATCACTGGACGTGTCACGGGGCACGTGCCGCAGGTCTGTCTAGCACATAATGACGATAACTAAACACTTGACTGCTTAACAGGCTCCACCGACTTCGGAAACGTTTCCTTTGTGGTGCCAGGAATCCACCCGTATTTCTATATTGGCACGGCAGCGCTGAATCACACAGAGGAGTACACCACAGCTGCAGGTACGTCCACAGTGCAGCAGGGGGCACCAGCCGCTACTTCGCTACGGCATCCTGTTCCTTCCTCTCAGCTGAGAAATAAGAAACACATTTTACCATAGATAACAGATGATCCTGTACTGGGCAAGTGGCTGGAGGATGGATGGATGGGAAAACCTAGTTTTAATACTAAATTTAAAAAAAAGGCAAACACCTTCTAGTTTTGTAGGGGTGGAGATACACTGTGGATGGGACACCAGTCTAATGGGTTTTTTTCTAAGCTAATCAGGACCTTAGTTTTACGGAGAGTATGTAATTTAACGGGCAGTGTGGAGAGATTCAGTGCAGCATGTTTGAGAGACGACTCAAACCTCCGCAGGAGCTGAGGAGGCCCAGTTTTACACGCTGCGCACCGCGAAAGCCTTGGCGATGACTGCTCTGGACGTGCTCCTCTGCCCAGAGCTGCTGCAGCGCGTCAGGGACGAGTTCGCGGAGGCCAAGCTGAGCGAGCAGCGGGGACAGCAACAGCAGGCAGGGGGAGCCCGGGCCGAGCCTCAACAGCGCCCCCATCAGCCAGCAGGGGCCTCCTCAGCCTGATGGTTACCCCAGGGCAAGCCGCCTGCTTTCACGACCTGTGCCTTTCCCCTTACAATAAATGGTGTCTGTACCTTTAAGTAATCTAGCGGGCTGAAGTTCGAAAGCCGCCCTGTCTGCAAGGATATTGATTATTTCAGTTTGTACCGTGAGGATATTATAATGAGAGCTGCCAGTCTCACACACAGTCTTTACTGCAGCACTTCAATGAAAGAAGAAAAAAAAAAACATCTGTTTAAAATGTTTACATTTAGTTATTGCATTGAGAAGCCTTTCTGATTGTGATCTATAATGCAGGATGCTGATCTGTTGTCGTAGTATCTCCACCCATTTAAGGGGTTTCAGGGGGTTGTATCAGATGGTCTTGATTACCATAATTTACACCGATGATCTCAACAATAACGATTGCACTTTATGTAGCAAATCCTCTGCATTGATAATGTAACATCAAAAAGCCTCTTGCGCTCACCTTAATGTTTCAGCATCTGCATACATACGCCGTAGGTCTCTGTCATTTTTATGCATAGGAATCCGACTGATGAAGGATGAGTCTGAATTAATGTTTTTAGACGATCGTATCACTTTTTATGAATAAACACATTTCTGGTTTTTTGTTTTTAAGTGATTTCATTTCCAATAGCCCTGACCCGCTATTATAGATTCACCAAGTGCGTTACCCCATTGTCAGTTTGCACATAGCGTATATTTAATCTGGCAGTAATTTAACCCATTGATGTATCTTTTTATGTACAGACATATTGGAAAGGATCATTTAGCAGCTGGGCTTATCAGTCCATGTAATTGGGCAGCTTAACAGTGGAAAATGCCCATTTATCTTTTTGGTCTTTTAACTTTTAAATGACAAGGACTCATGACACCTGTAGGTGCTTCTGACTGATGTGAGTGAGGGAGATAAACTGCACGTGCCTCACTTTGCTGTAACAGCTGAGATCTTTAGTATTTACCTCCATGGTAGTTTTGCCTTAAGTATTTAAAAATAAATGTTTTGTAGACTATTTTGACTGTTAATACTGCTGAGGTTAAAATGTGTTTTGTATAGCAAATGGTTCACAAAACAAGAATGTGAAAGGTTTGTATTTTTATTGCTAGTCAAATTCAAAATATTAGTCAGTGGACAAACATTGCCGTAAAGCGGAGTTCTTCAAATCTGGACCTTGACTCCAAATCCAGGCCGTGTTTTCAGTTCTCCCAGGTAGTTGTTTAATAATTACTGATTCTGATTGGTCAGAGGCTTCACACCTGACTGACAGGTGAAGGAAGGCTGGAAAACCAGCAGTGCTCGGACCCCAAGGATTGTGATTTGAATAACCCTGCCATAAAGCGTAGTGGAGAAAGCACTCACAGCTGTGATTTATGATTTTTGATGAAACTTTGTATCTAGTCAGGGATGCCACATATGAATTTCATACTACAGGCTGTTTCTTAAGCATCAAAATCCTATGTGAGAAACCACCTGACATCAAAAAAACGATGGCAAGCACAGTTTGGTTTCAAAAATATGTAACGTTAATTAATAGAAGAATCACTGACAATGAACACAATCTAACATCTATAATCCACATATTTTTCTATTACAGTAATTTAATGTTTATCATTCATTATCAATTACAGGAAAATATATATTCAATGAATGAATGAAAGGAAAGAAAAATGCTTCTGGGTTAAGTGAATTTTTCCAACCAAAAGTAAATGTATACATTGACAAATTAAACTGTACTTATTCTGATCTGTGGTCTCTAAATCCTCTTATAAAATGCATGTTTGTCATCTCCATAAACAAAATCAATCATTTTGATGAAATTGACCTTATAAAAATAGATATGCTTTAACAGGAACTTGTGTAAAGCCATTTTGATTGTATTCTGCTAGCAGGTCTGCATGATGGCTGCAGCAGAATCAGAGGCAAACCCTTCTCTCCAAAGGCCTCGCTCTGATACCAAGCTGACTGCCCCAGAGTGGTGCACAAAAATACACTCCTTGGTAAATCTGCAGACAGGAAACCTATATATGTCCAGCTATGTATATTTTTGTACGGCATTTGCTCGCAGATATGAATAGTAATTACAACTGAGCATTTCCAGTTCTTCTTGAAGCGTATGGAGGTTGTTCCTCTGAATCTGCGTAAAAGGTACTTTCTGTCCATCGGGTAGCTGTTAGCTATAGACAGACCAATAGATCATGTTGAAAATGGCATAGGCCCCAGGGAAGACGATGCGAGAGTACTTGTCTATGGAATGCGTGTCGATCCAAAGCACCGATTTTGCCAGGCCCGCGGCCCTGCCGTCTCCTCCTAGGGCCAGCCGCACTAAGATTCTCTCACGCGTGTCCCCATCCTCCTCCACAGTGCCGTAGCTCCTCGCCGCGCCGACCTCCATGCTGCCATATCTGCTACTCGGCATCACCTGGTCACGGTGTGCCAGCCCGCAGGTGCAGGGCAACTGAGGAAGGAGCAGTGGGAGGAGGCAGTGTGAGGTCCCGGGAGGTGCAGTGGGAGGGACAGTGAGAGACATAGGAGGAGGAGGTAGCAGGAGGTGGTATCGGGAGGTGTAATAGGAGGTACAGTGGGTGATACAACAGGAGGAGGTTGCAGGAGGTGTAGTGGGAGGTACAGTGAGAGACATAGTAGGAGGAGGTAGCAGGAGGCGGTATCGGGAGGTGTAATGGGAGAAGGCAGTGGGAGGTACAGTGGGTGATACAACAGGAGGAGGTTGCAGGAGGTAGCCAGAGGTGCAGTGGGAGGAGGTAGTGATTCACAGCCTGTTTACACTCACTACTTAAAAAGCTCTTTACATGCAATGGAAAACATTCTGTTTGTTGCAATTAATCAAAAGGAAGTTTCACAGAATTAAGGATGTGTAAAATGAGTCCACAGTAGCTAAGCTACAATTTTGGTATTGTTAGTCACGAATGTGTTCAAAGCACATATGACACCAGGAGCCTCTGCTTGCCTGCAGACGTTTTGTATGCCGTTTTACAGCTGCCTTACTCTGTCTTGAAGCCTCCTCTCTCTGCGTTCCTGCACGGTGGTCAGGTAGTTGACAGCAGCGTACTCTATGACGGACAGGAAGACGAAGACGAAGCTGACCCACAGGTAAATGTCGACGGCTTTGATGTAGGAGACCTTCGGCATGGA
>JAODKE010000041.1:2304129-2338545 GCA_026779605.1 Mormyrus hasselquistii
GCTGTAAAGGCGGTGTGTTCACCATTCTGTACCTGTGCTGCTGTAAAGGCGGTGTGTTCACCATTCTGTACCTGTGCTGCTGTAAAACGCCAACTTGGTGGTGGTGTGGAACTTCTGGATGAGAAACTGGGAGAGCGAGATCTTATCGTCTATCCTGAGGGAATCATTGCCCTTCTTCCAGTGGAGCATCAGGTCTTCATCGGTGTAGGCATCTGGAAAGGAGTCACGGGCCTTCAGCGCTGGGGAGGGGAAAGGTGGGGGCGGTGGGGCAGCGCAGACAGGCCAAGGGTGACTTACAGCTTTCGATCTCCAGGGAGCACGTCTGTGTGTCCAGGGGAAAGTGGCTGAGGTCCATGTTGCACATGGCAGTAACTGTAACCCTTGGCAACCAAAAGTCAGTGTCATTCAACCATTTGATTAAATGCGATGATCAGTGTTTTTTTTTTTTCTTTTTTCTTATTTTGTCACTATTTCATGATTTCACTATTTACGGATTACTGTTGGAACACAGACACCGTGTAGGGGAAAACCACCAAATTATTCACTAGCTATGAGTAGATGAAAGCAGTAATGATAACTGAACATGACGCATTACCAAAAGCCATTAGAGATGTTGTGGTCCAGACGTAAAGATGTGACAAATCGCCCTCTACGGGCCAAATCTGCAATTACACCTTGGAAATAGGCAAGTGAAGGTACAGATATTGGGAAGTAAGAATGTCACTTCTAGGCGCTGGGCATCCCTGCCCTTGTAAACTCAAGTTTGACTGTGATCTGTGCTGAACAAGGCCCTGGAAATTCCCAGCTGTGTTTCACCTTCCTCTGGAAAGGGATGGTAATTTGACAGATACATCTCCAAGTTCCTTTGCTGTGCCTTTGCCTGGAATAACAGCATTAGGATTAACCAAATCCACCACTCTAGCAATTGCTGACATGCTTGTCCTGAGTGGCACTGAATTCCCAGTCCTGCATACACTTCCATTTGTTTCCGGCTTATCTACCCAATCCGCTGGCCAGAGACAAAGGCCAATCCGTGAACTACGCTGCAGCTGTACACATTGGAGGCTGTACCAGACCAGTGAGGTCAGGTGTGACACCCGAACACAACGCAGCAGGAAGAGCTGATTGGCGCATCAAGTACCTCAGACTGTAGAGGACATTGCCGTCAGGATACACCCGCAGCATGATGTTATCTGTGGTGGTGTCATGGATGAAGGACCTCTTTGAGTGGACGAAGAACATGTCGGGCACCCAGATCTTCTTCAGCAAACGGCTGTCGAATGTTAAACTCTGATTGTTGGTGCTGGGAAAGGCCAGCCGCTCATCTTTCCAGTAGTGCCGCAGGTACAGGGTCATGGTGAAGTCCTGAAGCGTGCACACACACACACACACCTCTTTGTATTTATATCTTTGTGATGACTCTCCATTCATTTCTACAAGCATAACCTTAATCCCACCAATGACAACCTTAACCGTTACCCAGTCCTAACCTTAACCATAAGTAACCAAACATCCACAGATAGGTATAAAATGAAGGTTACACACACCACTGCTTTGTCTACCCGACTGACAGAGACATTGTGACACCTGTCATACATCAACGTATGTACAATATACATCTATCTCAATGTGTTTAATGGTTTCTAATATGTTAATTTATAATGTTACATAACTTACATATGAAATGGCTTAATAATAGAATTATCTGTTCTCAGCCATAAGCACTGAGACTTGTGGTAAGAAAATGTTCTGTTAAGGACACAACCTTAAGAATATTTGTTGTTGATGTAGCTCATTAATAATGTGTTGTTAACAGACTTTAAAGGATAGTCCAGTAATTACCATATCAACTTCAGAAATCGTGTCGAGACTTTCAATTTGTACATCAACTCCAACTGGAATTGGGGGGCCTTTAAAAAAAAATCATAAAATGTTTCAACACAATAACAGTAGAAGAGGAAGGTATTATTTATAATGCATGAGGAAAATATGAAGAAGAGTGCTGGACCGGAACTGATAATGAAACAATCAGAAAACAAATACAGAATTACCTTCTGGCCGTGAAAAGGAATTTCGAGTCTGTGGAGTCCAAAAGAACCCTATGACAAGTATGGATAGCAAAGTCTCGCTTCCCTTGCCTGGAATAGGGTCACCGGGGCCCCACCCTGGAGCCAGGCCTGGGGGGGGGGGCATTGGCGAGCGCCTGGTGGTCGGGCCTTGGACCGTGGGGGCCCAGCCAGGACTGTCCCCAGGTGGGCCCACCACCCGCAGAGGGAATGTCAGGGGTTCGGTGCAATGTGGTTGAGAGATACCGACTAGATATAGTCGGGCTCACCTCACCGCATAGCTTGGGTTCAGAAACCAATCTCCTGGAGAGGGGCTGGACATTGTTTTCTTCTGGAGTTGCGGCAGGTGATAGATGCCGGGCTGGGGTGGGGCTACTGGTGGCCCCACAGCTCAGTGCATTAACATTGCAGTTTACCCCGGTGAACAAGAGGGCTGTTTCCCTGCGCCTTCGGGTCGGGATAGGTCTCTGACTGTCATCTGCGCTTATGCACCGAATGTCAGTTCAGAGTACACAGCCTTCTTGGATTGCCTTAGTGGTATGCTGGTTGGTGTGCCACGAGGGAATTCCATCGTTCTGCTGGGGGACTTCAACGCTCACGTGGGCAATGACAGTGTGACCTGGAAGGGGGTGATTGGGAGGATACAGCCTCCCTGATCTGAACCTGAGTGGTATTTTGTTATTGGATTTTTGTGCAATGCATGGTTTGTCTATAATGAACACCATGTTCGAGCATAAGGGTGTCCATAAGTGGACATGGTACGAACATGTCCAGGGCTACAGGTCGATGATCGATTTTATAATCATGTCATCTGATCTGCGGCCTTCTGTATTGGACACTCGGGTACAGAGAGGGGCAGAGCTGTCAACTGATCACCACCTGGTGGTGGGTTGGCTCAGGTGGCGGGGGAGGAGGCCAGTCAGACCTGGTAGGCCCAAGCGCATAGTGAGGGTCTGCTGGGAACGTCTGGCAGAGGCTCCTAACTCGCACCTCTGGTAGAATTCCAACTGCATACCGGGGGAGGTTGGGGACATTGAGCCTGAATGGACACTGGTCCGGACCTCCATTGTGGAAGCGGCTGTACGGAGCTGTGGCTGCAGGGTCGTCGGTGCCAGTCGTGGCGGTAACACCCGTACCCGGCGGTGGACGCCAGAGGTGAGGGGGGCTGTCAAGCTGAAGAAGGAGGCTCACCGGGAATCATTAGCCCACGTTCCAGTAGAATAACTCCGAAAGCTGTTAAGCAGTATTTGGCACATACAATTTAAACAACATGGCAAGAAGTCCCAGGTAATGCTTGGAAAGTACTGTGTTTACAACTGATTTAATGAAACACAAATAAGGCGCAAGTGCTAATACACAGTATATAACTACAGCTTTCACTCCTGTCAAAGAAGGGTGCCGCCATCTTGAACTCTGAGCTTGGGGTTACAGAGGATCCTTTGGCTTTCCGAGTCGGAACTCCCACTTCAGGACGGTGACTAGATAATCCATGTCAGGGTTGTACACTTTCGGCTATGACAAGATTTGTAAACTACGATTTCAATTAACAGGACCTGGATTTCACTTAAGCAGAGCTCTTGCTGTGCGCTGATTGGTCAGTCTCCTAAAATCGTGCGTGTGTCACTAATGTTAATGTGAAACAGCTGGTTGAGTTTTTCAAACAAGGAAACAAACCAGTCAAAGCACAAGAACTGGAGTACTTAGCCGCTCATAGGAGCCGCTCGCGTCGGTCACCCTCGGCTGTGCAGAAACACCACTGGGTCGCCATACTCTGGGACCTGCACAGCAGGCACCTACAAACAGACACTTACCAGCTTTTCCTAAAAGCTGCCTAAAGCTGTCCTGAGCTGACATCTCACACAGTTTACTACATGCCCCAGATTGGGCGCCTGATGCACCAGACACTGAACAAGGCACTAAACAAAATACTTTCATCATTTTTGGTTAAATATATTATCTAAATCTCTAGAAGCTTAAATAGCTGAATGATTATTTTCACCACTCAGTATAGGAGCTTAAATTCATAACATATAACTAAATTCAAGCTTGTATATGTATAAAGTTGTATTCATGCTTGAATTTAATTGCTCCAAATACTCCACACTGGACTTGTAGCAGAGACTCCTTGATATACAGATGAGCAGCAGTGATCTCTCAGTTGTGCTGTACCGTGTAGAAGCACTGTGTGCACGGAGGTGGCTCCAGCAGGACTGATCTCACTCCTCACTCCACACCACTTTACATCCTACACCTCTACCCTCAAGTACAGCTCCACGGCGTGTCATCTGCCGGTTTACAGACCGCAGGAGGAACGCACCGTCTACCAGCCGTCACAGGTCACCAAAGCACAAGTAAAGGTTACCTTACACTTTCTTATATTTGCACATTTTACTTAAACAACATCAGCACATTTTTCTTTCTACCTTCCCCGTCTATTTTCACTACCAGTCAAAAGCTTTTCCACACTCTGGGTTTTTACGATTTTTCCATTTATTTCATAAACTGCAGATTTTTATTCTTGTTAAGCTTTGGAAAGTTAAGTGAAATGTAAGTCAGTGAAATGTAAGTAATGAAAATGTAAGTCAGATTAAGCAAGTTTCCTTTATAAGATGGAAAGGGCTTGTAACAGAGCATGTCTGACACCCTGTTAAATGGTTGTGTGGTGATGGCACGGTCACATTCTACGCTGTCCTTTAACTTTAAATACACTAGCTATCTGTTTCATCCCCTAAAACACAGCAGTATTTAATGTCCCCTGAAGAAAGAATGCCTCACATTTCCTCTGCTGTTAGAACTGCTAGAGGAGGTTACTTTGATGAAACAAAGATATGACATTTTCTTGCTAATAACAGAACTCAAGTGGTGAACCTGCTGTAAATTTATTTGTTAGTAAAGAACATTGAGTGTCTTTGTAGTAAATGTTAATTGAGTAACATTGAAATGTAAAAAATATCAATGTGTGCAAAAACTTTTGACTGGTGCCGTATTTCACTCGCTGTCCTGCGTCCGTCTCTTATTGTGATCAGAATAAGAGCTGCATAAGATGAAAATTCCTCTCTGGGGGTCAATGAAACACATCTCATCTCATCACATAATTTTATGTTCACGGCAGCCTAATCTCACAAATGACTTCTGATATTTACCGTCATTCCCAAAGCAGCATATACTGTAATGGAAGTTTGCCTGATCCTACATAGCGGGTACAGCTGCGTATCCCATAAACCCTCACCTCGTCAGAGCTCGGGCAAATCCGTGCGTATCCCTGATGATTATTCAGGTTTGGAGGCCTGTGTGCTTCACCCCCGCTACAGCCATAATGTCCAGCTTGTCCCAGCTCTGACTCAGACTGTCCCTGCTCTGACTCAGACTGTCCCTGCTCTGACTCAGACTGTCCCTGCTCTGACTCAGACTGTCCCTGCTCTGACTCAGCTCTGTCTCAACCCTGGTCTGCTACATAACTGCAAGTCACACCATCGTGCTCTGAACGGATCCAATCTCCCCGTGCTGTACGACAAGGTTTCCGCATGGATCAGGAAAATGACGACCTGGAAATTCAGCAGTACGGCAGAGATCATCAGCGTTTCCTGCGGGTGGGATGCAGGGAGATGTGAGTCTGAAGACGAGAGGCACGTGGGGCACACTCACCCCCGAAGCCAGGCCTCATGGTGAAGTCCTGCTCCCTGATCCTTAAAGTCTGCTCGGACTTCATTGTGGGGGACTTGGTCATGTCTGGACTTCTCCTCCGGATGGGACTGCGGGGAAGGAGAGAAGGAGCTCAGGAGGCAGGTGCTGAGATGGTGCTGCTGTGTCCCAGTATTCAGGACCAGTCAAAGGACTAAACACACCTGCTTTAAATGCAATTGTCTCAATTTAAGCTATCATTCGCCTTAAAGTAAAAGGCAATGAGGCAATGAAGTCATGCATGTAAAATGCCAGTCCACCACGGAGCACGGGGCTGGGGTACACCCTGGACGGGATGCCAGTCCACCACGAGGCACGGGGCTGGGTTACACCCTGGACGTGATGCCAGTCCACCACAAGGCACGGGGCTGGGTTACACCCTGGACGGGATGCCAGTCCACCACGGGGCACGGGGCTGGGGTACACCCTGGACGGGATGCCAGTCCACCACGGGGCACGGGGCTGGGTTACACCCTGGACGGGATGCCAGTCCACCACGGGGCACGGGGCTGTGGTACACCCTGGACGTGATGCCAGTCCACCACGAGGCACGGGGCTGGGTTACACCCTGGACGGGATGCCAGTCCACCACGGGGCACGGGGTTGGGATACACCCTGGCTCAACATCTCAATATTTTCTAATGAAAGACTCTTCAAAATAACCCCCTTTTGCTTTGATGACAGCGTTGCAGACTCTTGTCATCCCTTCAGCCAGATCCCAGATATGGCCTCCTGTAATGCTTCTCTTACGTCCTGATGGAGTTTCTGGGTAAATGTTGGCTACCCTGCTCTCAATCTTCACTCATTCAACTCATTAAAGCAGCTGTACAGGGTTCAGGTGGGGGGCTTGTGTGGGGCAGGCCATCTACCACTGCATCTCTTGCCTTGAACAAAATAAAAGACTAACTACATAACCTCAAGGTGTGCACAGGGTCATTATCTTGCTGAAAAACAAATGAGTCTTAGCTGATGTGTCCAGACTTTTGACTGGTACCGTAAGTGGTAATGAAAGTGTGGTAAAGTCATGTGTGAAAATGATTAGCTGAGCACTGGGCTGAGTTCAGTCCTTTTGAACAATCTGACTCTGTTACGCACATTGGGCCACGTTCACCAACCGTTCTTACGAACAAATTTGTTCTTAAACCCCACGTTCACACTTTTTTTTTTTTTTTTTACAGATTCTGACATTCACCAATGTTTTCTTATCTGAATTTGTTCTTAGCTAAGAACAAAATCTACGCACACTCAAGACCATTCGTACGCACATTTGAGTAATGATAGTTTGTTCAAAATAATTGGTTATAGCAGTTTTGTTCATTCTACAGTTCATAAAATGAGTATTTTAATTTATAAAAGTAAAATATAAAAAATAATTTTAAAGTGTAAAAAATAATTTTCATGGTAGTAAGCAACCATGCGCATTATAAATAGGCCAGAATCAATCTGCATAAAAAAGTGCGTATGTGGGGTTTAAGAACAAATTTGTTCGTAAGAACAGCTGGTGAATAAGGCCCAGTGTTTCTTCATTCAGAAGAAACTTGTCAGATATTCTCAGTGTGTAGCTTTGAAAAGCCTCGCAAATAACACAGAATCATGTCTTAGTGGATTCTGCGGACCGTTTTTCAACTATACCTCTTGTAATGACAATATGTGTTATATTGTGTCGGGTTTTGACCCTGAATTAGCTTCAGCGACATGTTTTTTTGCAGTAGTTTTAAAAGCCACACCGCAAAACGCAGCGCATTACCACAGTGTGATGTCACATATCTTTGCAGCACTGTGTCTGTGTATCAGTGCCACACACACCTCTGCCCATACAGGACACACACCCAGCCTTTGCACCCCATGCAAATTATAAGGCTTAAATGCAATGAACTCAATAAATAATCACTCACTCAATGTCAATAGGAACTCCACTGTATAATAATCCACTTCATCTTCCTCATTAAGCACGAAAAAATTAACATGGCGACCCCCCAGGTCAGAGCTCACCATTCCATGACATTACTCTATCCATCTGTCGGGATGCATTCAATATTTTTAACTCAGAAATGTCCAATACCACAGTAAGTGCATATACCCCTGGAGATTTACATGATCTGCTAAATCGATGACATTATTACAGTGGAGAGTCCTCCAGCAGCCGGTGACGGTCAGCGTGTGCGTCTCCGGAAAGCAGGCCTCCGCTGCGTTCAGACGCTCCATCAGATCTGCTTTGACTTACCTGCCAGACTTGGAACTTGTGGCGCCCTTTTCAGATTCTGTCCTCAGTCTGCTGGTAAAAAAAAAAAAGATGTTCAGTGTGCGGAGATCCTCTCAGAGTAACATTTACCAGGTAAAAATTAAAGCTGAAAAGGACGCCGTTAAAATTTTTTTTGGAGAGGGTCATGTAGTAATATTCCATTTTGTAATGAAGACACATATATTGAAAGTCAGGAACAGATGTGTTTTTAAATGAACATCTACACCATGTCTTTGCATTATAGATTTCTAAGATACAATAGGACCAGCACTTCTATCCTGCAACAGTGAGGGGTCATGGGGGAGATTATTCCCAGCAGCACGGGCACGAGGCCGGGGTATGCCCTGAATGGGATGCCGGTCCGTCACGGGGCACGGGGCCGGGGTACGCCCTGGAAGGGATGCTGGTCCTTCACGGGGCACGGGGCCGGAGTACGCCCTGGACGGGATGCCGGTCCGTCACGGGGCATGGGTACGCCCTGGACGGGGTGCCGGTTCGTCACAGCGCACGGGGCCGGGGTACGCCCTGGACGGTATGGCCAGTCAAAACCAAGCTATACCACCCTCCAAACATCACAGAGCATCAGTTTGTCGAACTCCCTGGGGGAGAAGAGGGAGCCATCCACGGTGCAGTTAGCGGGCAGGAAATCACCCCCAATTATATTTTCTAAATGTAAATCTAGATAATTCTACACGAATTCTAGATAAATAAATTTAAAATTAATGAAGTATCCATCCATAGAATTAACCATTAACCACAAAACAACTTAGAAGCACAACCCTCTTCGTGAGTTCACGCATAATTAATATACACTGTGGAGTCTAAATGAAACATATTTATTATTAAACAACCCTATGATGACATTCTTGCATCGTTAAATACGCGTGATAAAACACTACAGAGAAGAAACGTAGCCTATTATGCGAGACTGATATTTTACTGGGCAGTAAGTTTAAAATATTCTGGCTATTTATAATTTTGAATAACAAGAATGCGCAACACAGTCACTGCACATAACCACCAACCCAGGTTAATCTATTTCTCAGAAATATCTGTCATCTACCGGAACAAACTTCCCACCACGATCTCAGATAGAGCAGGTCAGAAATCCGTAGAGTGTTATCTGGTTCCTACAGAGGGATCTTTAGGACAAACTGCACACACCTCTGAGGTTCTTGGAGCGAAAAGCGTCCTCCTCACCTGCTCTGGCCGTAGGACCCCAGCCTGCGGCCGCCACGCCGATCGGATCTGCCCGCCGCCACAAGCGCACACATGCAGAGCAGCAGCAAGGTTTCCCTTCGCATCCTGCCGAGGAGTCAGATAAAAAGCAGGTAGAAGCTTAGATCGTGCAGGATACGACACTATGGAGGCCGGCAAAGTCGCGTACAGAAACGTGGAACGATATTTAATCTTCGCAGTGGAAAGCAATTTCCACTAAACCTACAAATCCTTCATGTCAGATGGGACGGATTTTCGCTCCCAAAGACTCGTCCTCGCAGGTTAATAGGTAAGCTGTGGGTCATGACAGACGCAGCTATTTGTGTCTGATACTTTTCTTTTATGCGTTTTTACCTTAATTACAGTGCGACTTTATTCCTGCACACGTGTATCACGCGTAGTAAATCAATCTTACTGTTTAGAGGTGTTGTCCATACATAACATCACTTTAACTACAGGTTATACACTGTTGCTGTTGTTGCGGGACTACGATTTTGTTTTTATTCTGGACTATGTTTTAATGAACAGGCCTAATTTTTTGGTTCTTGGATCGCACGCAGGATGGTTAAAAGGCGGGGTAATTGAAGGCTGTCCTAATTCAGTTGCAAAACTAATCTTATAATTGAACAACAAAAATGCCACCCGATAAAGGATTTTCGGCTTATGGCTAATAAATTTAATTTGGTTTGGCTCAGTGTGTTGCGTTACTTTAATATCATAAATTAAAATTCAGCTTTACCTGTGTAAACAATAAATCACAGAGGATTCGAATCGCAAGGACGTAGGGAATTAATAATGGCTTTCTCTTATCACAGCAAAAGGAAAAAGTACCAGAAGAAATCATTTTGCTAGTATAGCGATCTAGTCAGTGTGTCCTAAACCCCCTGACTCGAGCGGCACTAACCGGACCGCAGCGCAGAGCGTCGACGCTACTGATTCTAACTGGGTTGAAACACGCGCAGCTCTGAGAATTAAAGGACATCGAGAGAGCACTTACAGACCTCCCTTTCAAAAAAGTTAGATGTGCGGGAATAATTTGAGTGTACTATGTACGCACGATTATAAAACATTTTAAGTCGAAACTGTAAAACTAAAGGGGAAAATGTTTTATCAGTTCTATAATATGAATATCAAACAGAAATATTCGTTATAAAAGCTTTGCAAGTGTAATATAATCAATTTTACTTGCAGTTTCTGTGGATTTTGTTGATGGAAACACAAACTTAATGCATAAATACATGTTTCTAAATTGTAAACAGTTAAATTGACTGGTTTTGTACAACACGTAGTTCATCCACTGTTGCAATTATTTGCTTTGAATTTTTTGCTAAATTCTCAATTGATCTGCTCCGTCCCTATTTTGGCTTGTGGTCAAACGAGATACTGTTATCAGTGTACATAAATTCACTTTAACTTAATTAGTTGTCTAGAATGTCCTAATGTGAAAATCCAGTCGAAACCAATAAACAGCTTTTCTCAAGGCACCATGTATCACCTCCTTAGATGATTATAAGACTAAAAGATATGCCTACATACGTGACTCAAATACTTAGATCGTATCGAGCTCATTAGATAGGTAGATAATGTGCAAAATTATATCGCCGTAAAACGTAAGACAATGTCTCCCCCCGGCGACCAAAACACCGAACAGTCACAAAACAGTGTAACACAAGGCGGCGATATCGCAGTCATTAGCGAGACATGCAAATTGGGACCCTCGAGTTAAGATGGGCTTGACATACGAACAACTTGGGTTACGACCAAAATTTTACTTTTAACTTACGACCAAAGTCTTGAGTTACAACCCTAATGCCAGTCGAGGCCAAACCGTGTATCCGCCTGTGCGGCTGTAAACAAAGAGCCAAGATGCCCGAGGGTCGTCTGTAAGCGTTAGTCTGCACCCAGATACGGCTGCTTGTGGGCGTCATTTCAGTCAGTGCAATCAAAATAGCCCCAAAAAAAGCTAGAAAAGAAGCTAAGGAAGGAAGAGAGGGTAAAGAAAGCAATCACATTCGAAAAGAAGAAGGAAATTGTGCAGAAATATTTCCTGTGACCGAACTCGCTAATATGTAGGCCTACAGCATGTTGAAATCTTACAAAGAAAAGATTTGTATAAGGAAGCTAGTGCTGGTGTTATTCAAAAGATGTTACTCGAATTAGTAAGTCACGATCAACAGAGTTAGGCTAGGCACATTTTATAACTTTTTGATGAGTACACTAGGAAAATTACTGGTGTTTCTGGTAAATTACACACATTATACAACCCTTTTTATTATGAAAAGGTTAGGTAAGGGGTGCTTTAGGAGATTCGGATCACATTATGGTTATTTCCATTATTTCTTATGGGAAAAAGACTTCCGACGAACTTCAGTTAAGACCAGCCCTCACGAAAGAATTCGTAAGTCAAGGGTCCAATGTATTTGGTTCAAGATTTCAGAAGTTGCCTTTATAATGCAATATCATATAGATCGAATGATTTCAATGTATAAATAGGTTATTAATAACTAATTATCTGACTTGGGGACGTGTGTCTGGAGTCTCTCAAACCACCTTCCTCCAGGCATCTTGAGCATCATGAAAGCACCTTGTGAATCTCATCCATCCATCTATCTATCTATCAAATTGTATAGTATCCCTAAACGCATCTTTTATATGTCACAGTCTCGTTTGTTATGTTTAAACCTTAACTGAGGGACTGGAAATGGCAAATAAAGTTTAAACTCAACACAACTGCACCTGGGTCCACAACACGGACAGAGCAGGCCTCCAAAAAAAACATCAGCTTTTGGCATCTTTACCAACTGCGCGATGTTTAACAAAGCAGAACCATTTCACAATGTAGGCACTAGGGGGCAGAGTGAGCCTAGAAAATGATTAAAATGGCGTCACAAAACTGCAATTGCTGTTTATTGAAGTCCTCGAGGACGCCCAGACTGTCCACGTTTTTGCTCTCTCCCAGCTCCACCAGGACTAATGAACCCTAAAGACGCTTCTTTCCCAACCCTCTTTGGTAGAATTGTGGTTCATGGAGCAAGATTACTGCAGACTGACAAAATCAGTTAAATTATAACATAATAGGCTACATGAAATTATGAATTTAAGACCTCTCAGATTACATTAACTGGTCTGCATAGATGTTTTCAAATAGAATTCAAATTGATTATTCAATTTGACAAATGAAGTATTTTTTGGACAGATTAGCTCAATCTTATCCGCAAGGGGCCGGTGTGTATGCGGCCCAGAAACCTGCATACACACCAGCCCTTTGCGGATAAGATTGGCCACCCCGGGTTTAGCTGAATTTTTGCTTTGGGTTGTGTACAGTAGCTATATGGATCAATGCCCCAATGGCTTCTCAGATCATCAGTAATGCAGATCAGTTATTGCCACCAGAAACCATTTTGCTCATTAGGTTACAAAACAACAGGTCAGCTAACGTAAAACATAACCATAATATACCATTATAATCTTAATTAATTATGCCCTAACTCTTACGTAATGTATTAACCACATATTCATGATTTGTAATTGAGTAGTACCTGACTTAGTACCTGACTAAGTTACTACAGAGCCGTATTGTGCAGTGTCACCCAGCCGTTGTTTCTTGCATGAGAAACTGTCTGACTGAGTTCAGCTTCTGACATTCTACACCCCGGCGATCAATGGGAAGCCCAGCACTGCATGCTAGGTGACAGTGATAACAAGGCCAGGCGCAGTGACTCTCTACGGTTGTTTGTGCCCCCTCAAGAAAAGTGTTACTGTTTAATTTGGAAGGCAGTGAACTTTCAGTCACTGCTCAGGCTTGTTCTATCCACACGTCTGCTTCATGAGAACAGGCACATTCTCCACTTTCACGCCCAACCTTTGCCACCTCCCTGCAGAGAATTAATCTGGATTTTGTGTGTGCGGTTCTGTCTTTGAAGCCAGTGCCTCACGTTACATAAGCAGTGCCCCTCCCCCCGGCCCTCGCACTGGGAGCTGATGTCTGATCTGCAGTAGCCACATGTCCGGTGATGAGGCCGGTGCTTGTGGGTATTTGCAGTGTGGCCATTTGCAGTGTAGGCATGGGCTGTGATGGCGCACTTGCTGGTTTGTTCCGCTCATCAGAAATAAATGGGAAAAAGGAGGGAGCAGCTGGCTGTTTCACACCGATGCCTTTGTTAGCGGATTAGCAAACAGCTTACGATCTCTTATTCACAATTTCCATATTCTGAAATGGCCTGTTTGCTATGTGCAAAAATCACAAAGTAAATGGGGAAATAATCCTGTGCGACAACCGCAACAGAAACAAAATTTCATCACAGAGAATTTATGAATTACAGTTCCTTCAAAACTGATGAACTACTGAATACAATTCTGCTTTTTGTTGATGTTGGGACCTTGGGTTTTAACAGTAATTCGCCAGTGGCAATTATATTTGTCTTACGTTTGAGTAACTCCATTACCGTGTTAAAAACGAGTTGGAACTGACTGCTTTCGTTTTTCTTTTAAAATGCTTTTTGTAGAGCTGATAATATATTACAGGTCTGTTACTTATCAAATGTCCTCCTCCTTGCGTTTATAATTGCCCATTCAGAATCATAACTGTCCCTCAGTAATAATGAACTTTTCACCACGAAGGAATTCATTAGATTTTAGCTGAGATGTTAATCAGCTTTTTGGGAGGAATTACATCATACTATTCCACAAACTTTCTACATGTTCTGATGAGCTATCCAGTCCTTTTCTGTTCTGCTTATCCCGTTAGTCATCGCTAAGCAAAATATATTACATCCCACAAGCAGTTTCATCAGCAGCCAATGCTCTTACTGACCTTCCCGTTCAACCCAAAGTGTGCGTGCGATTATGAACCAGAATCAGCTGTTTTAGTTAAAAATCAACAACCCTTTTAAAAGAAAGTTACACAAGAGATGTAAGCCTATTACATAACTACTATCTAATATATACTGGACTTTTTCCTGACTCATAGTGGGGAATTTAGCCGAATTATTGTTCTGCAGAGTGGTGAGCTTAAGATTTTTTCAGGAGATATGTGCTTATTTTCTTATGTATGTACACAAAAATCATGTCACTGTTAAGCTCACATTTACTTGCAGAGAGACATCATTCGTCGTTTTAAAAACAATTATTTTTAGATTAAGTGAGTTGGTCTCCTTACCGTAATAAAAATATATATAATACTGTGCAAAAGTCAAAGCAAACATTTAAAGCTATTTATCTGGGTAGTAAGTGTACATTAGCTTTTAAAAAAAAAAAAAAAAAAAAAAAAAAAAAAAAAAAAAAGACGATTTAACGGCAGCGTGAGTGTCAGTGGGCTAAGCCTGTGTGCCTGTAATTACAAGGTTGCCGCTTCAAACCCAGCCTCAGCACGTCTGTGGCTCCTTGAGAAAGGCCCTTAACCCCCAGCTGCCCGGGCGCCGCTACGGTGGCTGCCCTTCGCGGACAGCTTACTCTTCAAAGAGCAAGTTGAGGGAGGCATAAAGAAGAATTTCCCCAATGGGATGAATAAAGTACCGATTATTATTAGAACATGTGCAAATTAGGAGTAACACATCAAAAATAAAGAGAAGCTTCTTCTATTCTCCAAAAAGTTACTGATATCTTGTTGTTCCCAAACCTCCCCTCAGGAACACCGCAGCTATTCCATGTAAATGCTAATTAGTTTAAAAATTCAACGAGGCATCGATCAGCCATTCGAGGTGGAGTAGTGGTCAAGTCAAAAAGCACATGGGTGTACTGGGCTGCAAATACTTGGCTGATTTTAGCAAAAGTTTTGAAATTGTTAAGCTGATACGTTTACAGACAACATCATAGTTTTGCACAAACATGAAGATCATTCAAACATAATTTTCTTTGACTGCCTCAGACTTGTGCACAGTAGTTACTTTTATGTTCAGGACTACTGCTTACACACAGTAGTAACTTAGTAGTAACTTCCTCTTTACTCAAACTAGATAATTATTATTAGCTACATGGTTTGCTAGTATTTTTACTGCCATTTGGTTGCTGATCCTGGGATCTAAGTCATATCTAACCTTCAGATGACACACGTCAGCTCCTCAGACAGATTTCATGTGCAGTGTAGCGTGGCAGAGGACAGGCAGGCCGGCCGGGGCCTGAACTCCACAGTGATGCAGCCCTGAAGAGGCTCGCAGGGGTTAGAGCTTCGCTTTGAAGTTCAGGGTTTGCCTGTAAGCAGAGAACTCACCACAATAACAATTACAATGCAAATTAAACGTAAACTTCCCAGCTCTTTAACAAGACTTCTGGACACAAACAGCTTGATTGACTGGTTTAGGAAAGGTCCTGATGGAAACCTGTCTCTTTTGGACAGGGACTGGGACAGGGAGGGGCGCCTGGATTGGATGTGTGTCCATGCATGTGGATGCAGGATTCGGCATGTAAACGCACCTCAGAGGAATCTGGGTCCCACTGGGCACAATGAGTATGTTTCCTCGAAATGCTTGGTGCTCCGTATCTTAGCAGATCAGCAACACATTCAGGCCCATCGGGAATCAGGTAATCGCACCTCTGCTGCGTGAAGGACGTCAATGAAAGGGTGGTGGGCCCAAGCCGTAGACAAAGCAATGTCACTCGGCAGGACGGTGACAGGATCTGCCTCTGGGGACTCTGATCTGAAAATGGGTATGTGCAACTCCCCAAACAGCAAACTCCAGATTTCACGGCTCGGTGCTTATCAAAACAAAAGCTGGTTTTGGGGTGTTTCTCTTTCATATCATCCCATTTCTGTAAAAATTCTCCTATTCAGCAAAATTCAGTTCAGTCACTTCAGTTCTGAGAAATGGAACCTGCTGACAATATTTTTCAGTTACTTACTGTAAAGCCTGAATTTATAGATGCAGTTCAGGTTCGAACATAAACACACAGTGACCGTTTTACTCAACATTTTCATACATTTGAGTTGAATATATAAGTTGAAACAGCGAAAAAAAATGCCAAAATATTTGATTATTTTCATATTTATTGGCGCTGACTAAATAGCTCCAGGTCGCTCCAATGATTGGATTTAGAACTAAACAGTAAACATTATTTACATTTTTGACATTTCATCTTCAGCATTTAATTAAACTTCAAAGATGCTGGAGTCTTGAGCCCCCGCTGTGTGAAATTCTGAGAAACAGCCTTCAGATTTTTCTGAAATAAATAGCTGATGAGTTATATAAATAAAAAATTCTGATCCAATACAGGCTGACTAGTGTCAAGGTATAATGGTGGATTAAATAATAAAACACAAAAAACAAAAAAATAATGAAAATACTTCAATGGCAGTGTATCTTTGATTAAACGAGTTCTGTATAAAGTATGCAAACTTCAATTAACATTGTTGGAGAGTGGAACAAATTATAATGAAATACCCAAGAGGTTGGTTGTTTATGCTCACATTTGAAATGTTTTCCTGTATTGCAGAGAGTTTAAATATCCTGATTATTTAACCTACATATAGAACATGAGTGTCCGGGTTTTTGCTGATACTATTTAGCATTTTCTCAGACGTTTCAGTGCCTAAAATGACCCCTGTGATGGGCTGTGGCGGTTGATGTGAGCACAGCTTTACCGCACTGGGGACCGGAGCAGTATCACCTGCTTATCCGCCCTTCGGCACCATGCTCCCGGACAGCACTAGCAGAACCCCGGGAAGAACGCTACTGAGACGGCAGTCAATCAAGAGAATCAGCCAGCATCTCGGTCCCATCGCTCAGCCAGGACGCCGATGGCATTATATCTATGAGTAGCTATGATGTGCGGATGTCAGGCCAAGCCTAAGACAATGACTGGTACTGATGGCACGATGATGAAGGTGGTGTGACTCAACACACACTGTATGTAGGCCAGTGCGAGAATCTGAAACAGTTCACACATTAACAATATGGTCGCCAGTATACCACAACGTGAAAGGGACTGCTGTTCTTACTGATGAATGGCTGCCATTGGCTGTACCTAATGATGACAATCCAGGATGGCCAATAAGATCCATATGTCCCTTCTGTAAGTTCTGTCACTGCAGGATTTCCCATTGAGGTGTGCTTTGTATGCAGATACGTCTCCCAGCTCAGCAGTAAATGGACCAGTAGATGAGGTTGAAGATGATGTAGGCCCCTGGGAAGACCACGCGGGAGTAGGTGTCAATGGCATGGGTGTTCTGGATGAGGCCGAGAGCCCGCTGGCCCTTCTTCTTGGCCGCGGCGGTTGTTGACTCTCTGTCGACAGATAGATGCACCACCATGCGCTCCTGTTTCTCCGGCAGCTCGTCGGGCACGACTGGAGGCTGCGTGTAGCTGGCCAGGCTGCTGGTGTCCACCTCACTGTATGTCCCGTCCAGCATTATGGTCCGAGCGTGGGACAGGCCACAGGTGCAGGGCAGAGACTGTGGGACGAGGTGAGGCATCACATCACCCGACTCGTGTCAGTTTCTATGTTGTTGACATTTGCTGTGCATTGATGACAGTCACTATACACAAACAAAATGGTTTACGTGGCGCCTGCAGAACAGTACAGGGGGAAGGAAATCAAGGATGTTTCTACCTGCTCTTTGGCCTTTGCCCGATGCTTCTGCTCTCTCCCGTTCTGCACGGTGGTCAGGTAGTTCACTGCAGCGTACTCCAGAACGGACAGGAAGACGAAGACGAAGCTGACCCACAGGTAAATGTCGACGGCTTTGATGTAGGAGACCTTCGGCATGGAGGCGTTGACTCCGGTGATGATGGTGGACATGGTCAGCACCGTGGTGATGCCTGATATTACCCAAGAACACAAACACCTTGAGTTAGCATGAGCCCCTTCCCTTCTGCCAAGTTCATGATGGCATTATAGCTGAAGATCCCACTGAAGGAGGTCCCAGGTTCTGCCGACTAAGTGGGTCCTGGGGCTCACCGAGGGAGACCCTGGCAGGGACGGCCAGGCGGTCTATCCAGAAGGACACCCAGGAGAGCATGACCATCAGCGTGGCCGGGAAGTAGGTCTGCAGCAGGAAGAAGAAGATGTGGCGACGCAGAGTGAAGCTGATGTACAGCCGATTGTACCAGCCTGCAAGGAGCAGCAGAGGAAATGGTCAAAGCCAGGCGGGGAGAACAGGCGCTCGCAGAGATGGGACCGAAATGAAAAATAACCCTTGTGCTGAAGGGTGGAGACCATGTCTACAGCATGTATCTTGACAGAATTCGTACAATTTACTGTAATTACCAAGTCTCAAAAGAGTGAGAGTGAAAACTGAGAAACCATGTACAGTACCAGTCAAACGTCTGGACCCCACTTGCTTTCAACGCATTTTTCTCTATTTTAGCTAATATTATTCATTATAGTAAAAGGCCTCAAGGCAATATTGCAACAGCCAAGAGAAGTGGCTCAATGTCTCAAAATTTTTCTCACATTTTAGACTCTTAAAAATTCAATGACAGCATGGCCAACTCTTTCAATCAGCTTCCAGATGTAGCCTCCTGGAATGCTTCTCCAATAGTCCTGAAGACGTTTCCACAAGTTCTGGCCACAAGTTGGCTACCTTGCACTTAACCTTCAATCAAACTCATCCCAAACCCGCTGTATAGGGTTTAGGTGGGAGCATTGTGGGGGACCAGTCATCTGTCACAGAACTCCACCTCTTCACTTGTGCACAAGATGATACAGTATTTTCAAGGTGTACATAGGGTCATTATTGAAAAACAGATGATTTTCAGTAGGTCTGTCCAAACGCCAGCCATACCTGTGCTGCTGTAGAAGGCGAGTCTGGACGTAGTGTGAAACTTCTGAATAAGGAACTGAGACAAAGAGATCCTGTCATCGGTACTCAGGGAGTCGTCACCGCTCTTCCAGTAGAGCATGAGGTCCTCGTCAGTGTAGGCATCTGCAGACCGCCATTGATGGTCAGAATCAGCCCTCGGACAGCCCAGCTTACACTCGTCTAATGGTGTCGGTACTCACAGCTCTCCAGCTCACACTCGTCTAACGGTGTCGATACTCACAGCTCTCCAGTTCACACTGTCTAACGGTGTCGGTACTCACAGCTCTCCAGCTCACACTCGTCTAACGGTGTCGGTACTCACAGCTCTCCAGCTCACACTCGTCTAATGGTGTCGGTACTCACAGCTCTCTAGCTCACACTCGTCTAACGGTGTCGGTACTCACAGCTCTCCAGCTCACACTCGTCTAACGGTGTCGATACTCACAGCTCTCTAGCTCACACTCGTCTAACGGTGTCGGTACTCACAGCTCTCTAGCTCACACTCGTCTAACGTGTCAATACTCACAGCTCTCCAGCTCACAATCGTCTAGCGGTGTCGGTACTCACAGCTCTCCAGCTCACACTTGTCTAACGGTGTCGGTACTCACAGCTCTCTAGCTCACACTTGTCTAACGGTGTCGGTACTCACAGCTCTCCAGCTCACACTCGTCTAACGGTGTCGATACTCACAGCTCTCCAGTTCCAAGGTGCATGTCTGTGAGTCTAGTGGGAAGCGACTGAAATCCATGTTGCACGCAGCTGTCACAGTGACCCTAGTGAAGGACAGATGGATATCGACAAAGAAACGCAAAGTATCACAGCTTTGTTGGAATCTTTACGGTTCCCAGTAAATTGGTTTATTAAGTTCAAAAAGTTATTTTAAAGTCTTGCCATTGTCCTATTTGCATTTCTTCTCATCAGGTACTTGCAAGCAAGAGCTAAGGGGAAAGCTTGTTTACCTCACACTGTACAGTACGTGTCCATCAGGAAACACCCTGAGCATGATGTTGTCTGTGGTGGTGTCATGGATGAAGGACCTCTTAGAGTGAACAAAAAAGACATCGGGCACCCAGATCTTCTTCACCAGTCGGCTATCAAATGTCATGCTCTTGTTGGTGGTGCTGGGAAAGGCCAGCCGCTCGTCTTTCCAGTAATGCCTGAGGTACAGGGTCATGGTGAAGTCCTGCGTGTCACAGTAAACAGCACTTGGGCATTCATGCAGGTTTCATAATTCACTTTAAATAGAAATTCTACTTATGCACTCTGGCCAATTCCCAGCTATGGGGGTTCGTCCCACTTCTGAAAACTGTGGAAAACATCCCCAAGAGACTGTTATTTGGCTACCCTGTATTTTATTTAAAAATGGAACATATTTGCCATCACTATGAAATGGTTCATGTCAAAAAATGTCTTCCTGATATGCATGTGCCTATAGAACATAATTAGAAAGTTGGCGTCTTGCTCTTGATCGTATTGGGTAGGGATTTGTACGTGTTACAGTCAAAGGAACATAAATAATAACATTCCAGGAATGTTACAAACAACATAAATGATGAGGAGACTGAGCTCACTGCTGTCAAAGCAGACGTTTCCTGATAGACTGTTTGCTGGAAGATTGTAGGGCTGTTTATCGGGTTACTGTGCAAGTGCAAGAAGAACAGCAGCGGAACCAAAGTCCATCATGCTCACAAGTGACAGCATCTGCTCCTGGAGTGACAGCAGCTCACAGAAGGGTGTACTGACCAAAGGACTTTTAAAACTGTGTGGTTTATATTGCTAACATTGAATGGCGATTCCTCCTTTCTATCCCAAAAAGGAGATTCATAACATTAAGGATGATGAGTGATTTTGGGGAATCATTAAAATAATATTAGAACAATTCTTAATTAAATGACTAAAATGAATAATCCACACAAACGTGAAAGCGAGTGAAACAGAGACCCTCACCATGTCCACTTCGGAGATGCTGTCGAGGCTTTCTACCTGAACGTCCACCCCCACGGGGACTGCCGGCCCTGCAGGGGAGACATCCAGCCATCGCGTTTCCCCAGGCAATGAAGGACTCGGCACCAGGCCAGAAACGAGATATTGCAATCCCATTACTAGCGGTATGAGCTACAGGGCACGACGACTGCAATGACACTGACAATGATTTCAGCTGATCAGTTTCTAACCATCCTCATGGCCGAGTGGTGGAAAGCAGAATGTTACTGAAAGCTGGAAATTGCTCTGAAGAGGCCTGAGTAGCACTCAAACGGCGCTTTTCCGCCGCCACCAAAAACCAGCCTGTACCCAAACTGTACCGCCAACTGGCAATTTTCCATTTTAAAGTATGCAATCCGTTTGTGATATTGATGCATTCCCAATAACTTGGAACTTGAAAATTTCAAACCTCCTACTAAAAAAAAAGTATTATAGAATAGCTAAACGGAATGGATTCGTAATGGAAATTTATGCAAGCGAATGCTAATTCTGTTCACTAGCGGAAATTACCACATAGCAAATCATGATGTACACCGTGTGAACTGTAAATAAGCATCTCTTCACTTTAGCATTGCAGTCTCTCTCAAAACCCAGCAACACCTTTACCAAGACAACTTTCCCGCAGTCGAAAACCGAAGCGAGCTGGAACCGCACTGTAACCAGTGTCTAATCACAGTACGGCTTGGGTATGGGCTGGTTCCTGTTTGTAGTGGAAAAGCGCTGAAAGTTGCTGACCTCTAACGCTGCTCGTTGAAGTGACTTTTGAATAACCCTGTAATGTTCCTATCTACAAAGTAATCATAGTGTAATCCAATTTGTAAATGGAAATCATCATTCCCATTCAGTGCCTCCTGTCTGCTGTCCTTATAATTAGGCTTTGTAAGGCTACAACATTATTTCTCATTTGCTGTGCCCCTGACATAATTTCACTTAAAATTATAATTACATTGTAAATAAACGAGGTCAGACTCACCAAACACATTCCAAAAGACAATATAACACTACATGTACATATCATACACATATACAGCACTGTGCACCAACCAGACTGCGGGTTCAGCTGCAACAAGTCAGGGCACACAAAGGTCACGCAGGGGCAGTAGTGAATCCATCATCGCATTAACCCGTTACCTGGCACAGAGAGTATTTACTCCCAGCCATAAGCCCATTGCACAGTCCCTCCTCCTGGTAACTTGGATCATATGCTGCCAGTCATGCTCAGAGTCAAGAACACCCCCCCTTCTCCCACCAGGGCTCACCATGGCATGACAGGCCACAAAAATCCCAGGAGGGTGCAGTGCCAACTATGGTTCATTCCGTTCTGCTGTTTATACAGTCATCATTTCCTGCGTACAGTTCATTCTGTGAGATTAATTCTTGTTAGTCAAAGCTATTTAAAGCAAACTGATGAACCGTGGCAATCTGATAACGTAGAATATAGCTAAGCCCATGTGTCTACGGCTAAGTGTGCAAAATAAACACCCTGCAATATATTACCAGTGAAACATCGCGGTCTTTAGTGTACTGACTACAGATGAGGCTTTTATTTGAATTTTCAGGCGCTGGATGACAGCTGATGGATAACAAGCATTTATCACGTTCCAGAATGTTCCGTCTTCTGAAACCATGGGTATTCAGGCCTATTTAGGAGCTCCTCCACTGTGCAGATGTGACGTAGTACTTCTCAGGATGAGATGGTGCCCATGAGGCTCATCAGTGCAAAGTTTGTCTAATCCGGCCAGCCAATAAGGAAAAGCTGTCTCTCTAATCCGCCTCCGGGGGAGGATGGCACTCCCCCCCACCCAAACTCCAAATGGTTTGGTCCATCATCACCGCGACAACCATTCAGGGCTTCAGACAGCAAAGCAAACACGATAAAAAAAGCATATCAGCACCCCAGTGCAACCTCACATTCTTTGGCATGAACAGACAGCATAAGAGCATCCCCATGACACATACCGGGAATTTACATTTGGTTCTGGTTAAGGTTCCCTGAAATAAAATGTGTTTCATTTTCAGCCCTAACCTGTCAGTCAGAGAAAGCTGGCTGGACCTAAGCTGGTCGCCCTTTTCACGGTGCTGCTTTGACAACAAGCTGGGCTGATGGACGCCAAACGCCCTTCCCCAGGGAACCGGTAAAGTCTGGGATTGGGAAGAACGTAAATAAAAAATGGAAAAAAAAAAAAAAAACGTCAGCCTCTTCGTCACATGACGCGACAGCAAGTAAGGGAGGGGGAAACACTCCACATTAATGTCAGCAGCAGGGGAGGGGGGGGTCCCTTCTTACATCTCAGCAGCAGAATAAATCCTCTCTTACATACCACAGAGCGATAAGGACGAGCTGGCATTTGCTCTTCAGAATGATGATCTGCTGCCCCAAGATGACAGATTCAAAGTTTATCTTAACGTCGTGCATATGTACTTACATACACACATGCCCTACACTCTGAGTGCGGGGCGGGGAGTCTGCATGTTCCTGCATGTTGCAATCGTTTGCAGTCAGGCTAACCAGCATCTCATCCTGGGCCTGCAGTGATGGACCTTGACCATCGTCAGTGGCTGGAACGTGGATAGATAGCTAAATGCATTAGAAAGGACATCCAGAACTTCATAAGTGGGATATATGCCAGACTAGTGAAAATGGATTTAATAAGACTCTTTGGCAAAGGAATTGCTGCTTGCGTGACATTTTCCCCAAATCTATTTAATCACAGGGTGAACCCTTTTACCCAAATCAACTTACAACTTCCCCACAATCCTACAGTGGATAAGGGGTTGGAAGATGGACAGAATTCCACCTGCTTCTACAGTCATGCTGAGTCCCAAGAGCCGCCAGCATCCAGGTCCACGTGTGTAACTGCTACCCAAACCGGCTGATTACATTTACTCCCAACTTTACTGTAACATATACAGTCTCTATTGTCAATGGAGGGGTAAACGTCTGTTTTTTGACCCGACACAAAGACATGATTAAAAACCAATTCATATCTCCATCCCTTTTAAAGAGCACTATTTTTAAATCATTGATATTCAAATTTGTATTGCAGCACGGCCAAGTTTTATGTGTTAAGAAGTCAAAAAAACATAAAAAAAAACATGGACACGAGTGTCACATACACATCGTGAGAGATATGCAAATAGAAGGTGTAGGATGTGCGTTTCATTCTTAAGGGCTAAAGTTTAAAATGGTGAAATTCCTTTTCTTTGAATGGCCACTGAAGACTAGAAGACTAAGGGGACAATCTTCCAAGACCGCGGGACAGTCTGCAGCGCGGGACAGTCTGCAGCGCGGGACATCTCCTCTGACGAGAGCGAGGGCACCGCGATGAGACTCCACACCGCCTTCTCACAACGGCTCCACGCTGCCGTCAAACGCAGTCCCTCAGAGGCCGGGAGCATCCAGATAACAGGCTTTCATCAGCTGTGCTTCGCCAAGTCGCTTCCCTTGGAATTGGGCGCGAGAACAGCTCAAAAGAAAACCTGCATCCGAGCTGTTTTTACCCCGGTTGAATTCAGATCGCCCTGAGCGCAACTGCAGAATCAACCATTTCAAGGGAAAAAAAAAAAAAAAAAAAAAACTTCCAGCTAAGCAGATAATAGACATTGGAATTTTTTCTGTTCCTGGATAGAACCCTGTGCATCCTAATCCGAGAAGCTGCAGCCTCTGGCCGTTGGGTTTCCTTTAATTGGGAGGAGATGATCGTATCATAAATAAGCCCCAGTTCAAAGGATTTCAGCTAATGCTCAAAGGATAGCATCTTGCTTTCAGGGACTTGAGTACATAAGTCATAAAGAGTGGGAGTGAAAAGGAGGCTAGCGGGCTTGACCTTTGGGTGCAGGGTCTTTATACCACCTGTCATTCAGGATCGATAGACACATTTTCCAAGAGATCTTTTGGAACTGGAGGTATGAGGGTGACATCACTGAGGGTGATCCAGCTCGCAGGATCCTCGTGGCTGGGGACCCAAGCGGCTGGACCAGGCTGAGGGGACGCCCACGTTGGGGGGTGAGACTGGAGCGTATATCTGCCTGGGGGGGGGGGTCGCATGGTGGGTGTGGCAACGCACTGCATCAGCGCATGACACCTGACCTGACCCGACTTGTGGTATGTTTACGCAGCTGTTAAGGGAGACATATTCAGAGGCTGGGTGACACAGTGAGTAACACTCCATGGTTGGGGGTTCGAGTCCCTTCTGCAGCCCAAAAGCTTGCAGTGAAGGGACATCTCTAAATTGCCCTCAGTGTGTGTGAGCCCTACACAGGGGCATAGCCAGAAATTCTGCCCCCCTGGCAAAATGCCCCCTTGCCCCCCCCCCCCCCATATTATATAATTATACATATTTGAGGGCCCCTGTAAAGTACTGGCCCGCCAGGGTAGCCATGCCCCTACCGTGCCCCGCGCCCTACAACGCGCCGGCTCCCCTGGGGCTCCCCAGGACAGGCTGAGCGTACTCTCACCCTGTTAATGAAACCCAGACAGATATTTGCCGTCTTTGAGGTGGCTGTGCTATTTTTGACACACAGTATTTTAGGGATGGTTTCTATAAAGTACTGATAAATACATTTGCCTCACATGTAATAGGAAAAAACAAGATAAACTTTATTTATTTCCAAGTGAAAATGAAGGAATATTTGGTTCAAATCTAAGTATAAATACTGTAAACTCACTAGTACAGGGTTCTGGGATCGAGTCAATCACCGCTACGGCTCTGTGTTCAAAAGCACGTGCTGAGGTCAGCAGGTCTCCAAACTGCTCAGTGTGCACCTGTTTTAATAGTCTGTGATAGATTATTATTTTATTAAACAAGTACAATATTTAAGAGACTCTTAATATTGAAAAATAACTCAAATACCTGCAACCGCTACACTGCTTACAGTGGCTGAAGTGCTCTGTGTTCCAGTGAATTTTCCGATTTGAATGAAACTTCTAGTTGTAGTCAAAGAAGACGTTTGCTACGTCAGCTATTGTTGGTGTTGACTGCATATAGTCTACTACAAAAAAAAAAAAACAACATAGGAAAACACAAACTAGCTGCATGTGTTTCAGTCAGAGGTGGAGATTTCAGGTCCAGAGAGTACAAATCCAGACCAGGATTTTGTTTCAACCAACCAGTTGATTATACAGAACCACAGTCACACAGTATGGATTTGTACTCTCCGGACCACTGGTTTGTTACTTATGGGTGTGTTTTTTACACCCGCCGCTCACCTGCAAACGCCGGCCTCATGGTGAAATCGTGATCGTCTATTCGCAGCAGCTGCTCAGTCTTTATCTTGCGTGTTTTGGTGGCATCGCCAGACCTCGACAATCGGCTGCAGAATGACGTGAAAATGCTTAACTAACAGATGCAAGCATTTTTAAATAAGTCTATAAAACACTAGAGCAGATCATTTGAAGTAGTGCTTTTGCAAGCTACTCGAGACGGTTATTGTGACAGAGGCCATCCTCTTCCTCAGGAAAGGAATTAATTACAGAGATCTTCACAAACACTTTGCCTATGCGCAGTAGCTAAGCAGAAGCTTTTACCCAAAGCAACTTATATTGGAAAAAAAAACCCTATTAAATACAGCGGGAAATTTTGCAACAGTTAGATTTAACTTAAGTACCTCAACTCGAACCACAGCAGCAGCATTAAGGGGACCCTGTATATGCGGAGTCATACCCATCAACGCCAAATACGGCCTCACAAAACAGCAACGGCAGTGGCAACATCCTTGGGTCCAGCACGGTCCTCAAATCTCAGTTGAGAATAAATACCGAGGTGGAGGAATACGTAAGTCCCAAATTAGCCAAAGACTTTCTCATCACAATTTCATTTCCATAACTAACAATATTTCATGCGGAAAGGCTACAAACTGTATTCAAATGTAATGTTACACTGACACACACAGGTCTGTAATTATATCTTTGTGGGGACTCTTCATTCATTTCTATGGGGAAGACTCTAATCCTAACTTGATGACCATAACCCTTACCCAGCCCTAACCTTAACCAAACTAAATATGAGAATTTTGGCATTTTTAGTTTTTTGATCTGAAAATGGTCCCGACAACGTCAACATGGCAGCTTTTTATTGCATTGTGGGGAATATTTGATGTAATATAAACATCTCCCCCATCCCTTCCACTCACACACACCACGTTATAATGGGCGTCAATGGAGGGGAAAACGCTTAACGTAAGATAAAGTCCATATTCGTAGCATTTTCGATTTGATTTTTTGTATTTATGACCAGATATATGTGTGAGAAATTTGGTGATTTTTGTTGGCTGTTTTGGCACATCAAGTTAAGCCTTTTCACATTAAGCGTTTTAGAATGTCCCCACGTTTGTAAATGCTTGCTTGAAGTGAAACATCTTCGGGATTTACGCGCAACATGGACTCGTATCGCTGGAATTAAGTTCACACATAGAATTTAATGCGTTACGGCAGTAATGTTATACTATTAATTACAACAGAATCATTTAAATACACACATAAAAAAGATGGAATTTTAAAAATTCATCTGAGATTTTACGTTTGTTATATTGTTTAGCAAGTTAGCAGCCTATATGAACTAAGACATTCTATGTATATATAATAATAATCATACATTGTCGATACCCGTATCATAGTACAGTTGCAGAATTAGAAAAAAGGTAGCGCATGTATATTGATTTTGTATTACAACACGAAACAAACACTCTTAAATGTAAGTAAATCCACTGCCATTAAATATCGTTTCATGTGCAAGCAATACAGTGCAATTCAAAGACGCGCCCTCTGCTTTCTTAGTTAACAGTAATAAAACTACATCCGACGTCCACAGTACTTACGTGCCCCGCTTGTGAACTCCCGCCTGTCCGCTCCATCTGCTTTCCTGACTGCACTCACGGGTATGTAGCAGGAACAACACTAAAAACAGCGATCTGGGGAAATATCGCATTGTTCGTGCGGACTTTAGTCTCACTGAATGAGCCTAAAAAACCTATTTAGCTGTGGTCCACAGTGGTTAGACGACTGAAGCATCTTTTCGTCCAAATCAGAGAGTGAAAGAGGATTAAACGTAGCTGCAAAGTTTCGTTTTATTGAAATATTAAACATTCTACGCCAAATATGATTTCAAGTAACATCTTCTCCTGCTTTAACGATTGGGTCGCTGCAGCGCAGCTGTTTGCAGGGGTTTGGACCAAGGCAGCCGCCGGGATCGCGCAGGACGGGGCGCAGTGGCGCAGCGCGGCTCTCTCGCTGTTACCGCTACAGAGACGCAGCAGGTGACCGTGAAGCGCTGCGTGCCGCTGAGCGCTTTCCACGGGCAAACTTTGCGGCGCTGCGGTAAATTCCAGTGATACTTTCATGAAGGACTGCGCACCTTCGTACAAATACTTTCACAGCACGACAGTATCTCGATGTTACGGGAGTTAATATCTAACACGCACGTAATTCGTCATGTGCAGTTTTATTGCGCGAAGGTACGGGGATGTCCCCTTGAGCTTACAATGGCCACAGATAGTAGGTTTTACAGAATACATTGGTGGTTAGCTGCACATACGCGTTAGTAGTAGTAGATAGCGTACAATAGGTAACATACTGAGTGCTTGAGTTAACGTACATGAATTTTGTGAGACGTCTTACGGTACTCTGGCGTACGCATGAGCAGCAGTGATTCGATCCAGAGAGGTATGCATTCGGAAAAATGGGAATTTTAGGACACGAGCAAAACAGTAACCGAGACGATCACTGTGTATATCAAGAATTTATTCTGCATGTCCAGGCGAAGTTGTATGCTGCAGGGACAGGTGTAGCACTACGCAAATAATCGTGGGCAAATAATGACATTAATGCGAATAATTTAGTAAATCAGAACTCAAATCAATGCCATTTCTACTGGTCCGAAGATTTCCCGGCAGGCCGTTTTGAACACCGTTCCCACCTCCCTTTTGTCGAAACGCCCACACAGCGGCAGCATTAAAATACTGCCGGCGGTAACTACAGTGAATCCCTACAAATGCCTCCGAGGCACGGAGTTCTGGGACGCTGTTAACAGTCCGGATTTATAGTAATATTATACAGTACTTGACTGTCCCGTTTACTTCAGCTTATTAAATTTGCGTCACATAGAATACAGGCTTCTGCACCATCTCACCGTCATTTACAGCACCAGGAACTTTAAAATTTGGGTCACAACAGTAAATAAGACATGAAAAGACAAAACAGATAAACAGTGCCATAAAACGTAATGCAAAGCGTTCCATTACAATGTTTCCTAACAAGTTAAGCTTCACTTGGGTTCGTTCTGTTATGACTATACATTGTAAGCACACGATTCATAAGGTTCAGAAGCAAAGCGGGTGTGGTACTGGGTACTGGATCTTTTTATACAGTACTCTAAAAGTACATGCGAAAACCGAAGAAATTAAAAACCACGCAGCCAGTCCTGGACTTCCTGAGCCCCATCCTCCAGGGCCGCCGCCGATGGAACGCGGGCGGCTGGCTCTCATGGTGGGGTGGGGGGCCTACTGGTTCTAGGGTCTGCTGCTGGGAGGCGGAGCCCAGAGGTCTCTGCCCTACAGGGGGGGGGGGGCGGTCACACTGACCACCAGCCGCCATCACAGCTCATAGTCAAACTTGTACTCGTTGGCCAGGTAGACCCTGCGGAAAATGAGCGCAGCCAGAGCGAGGGTCAGCACCACGATGAGGATGGCCGAACCGGCATGGCCCGCCTCCTGGGGGGGGCGTGTGGCAGCGGGGAAGGGGAAGGCAGGCCGGCGGGCCGGCTGGGGCTGCTGGCTCTGCTGCTGCGCTGCACGCCGCTGCCGGGGGCTCAGTGGACGACTGCCCGCAGCTGCCTCTCCGCTCTGGTGGTCGTCCACCTGCAAAGGGTTTAACCTGGGGTCAACCAATGGCTACGTGGAGTTAAAAACATGTGACCTCCTGGACATGTGGGGATCAACCAATGGCAGCACAGAACCAAGAACATGTGATCTCCTGTACGGATGAAGATTCCATGATGACATTCTTGATGTTCATTACATTCAACTTAACCTGCAGGATTCAAAGAACCAAAATAAAGAAAGCAAAGTGTATGTTAAATCAAAGCACTGAATAAGGCCAGGGAGTAAGCATGAAACCCCCCAGGGCTGTGGGAAAAAAAAGGTACTTGCCCCCATTTCCACCATTACTTTAAATTTTGACCCAGTTACAGGGACTATGGCTGCTGCATAACTTTAAGAATATATTTCATAGAGAAGTAAAAAGTCAGGCTTTCTGAAAGAAGTAGGTCCCATTATGCTGGCAGAAAGCAGAGAGAGCATTCCACCGCAAGAAGAGCCACACGCCCACAGGAAACCATGGAGATGGTAGCATCATGGGATGCTTGCTGCCTCAGGACCTGGTCAAGTTCCTCACTGAGGGAACCGTACATTCCGCTCAGTATCAGGATTCTTAGGGGAGAGAGAGTCAGGCTGTCCATCTCTGCGAAGCTATCGCTCTGGTGACTCCTGCAGCAAGATCCGAATCTCACGAGCATGTCCACATCACAAAGGCAGGGAGAACAAAAACAAACTAACCGTTCTGGAACGGCTGTCAGGGTCCACGCCTAGACTCAAACGGGAAACTGGCAGGAGACGGAACAAGCAGCTCATGCTTTAAGAGCCACAAAAACAGGCGAAATCAAGCAGATCTGTGGGAAAGACAATGCTGCAGCCATGTGAGCCACTGCGAGCATTTTGGTGCAGTTACTGCAGCTGGAGAGTGTGTGTCCAGCCACTGGGTGTGAGAGAGCACTTGAGGGGAATGGGTGTCAGGTGACTGGTTTATTACATAAACAAGAGGTTAAAAAAAACAAGTGTTCACTCAGGTTTATCCTTTATGTCAACGATTTGAAAACATCCAACGTCAAAAATTTGGAGAGTATAAAATACGAAGGCGTCAATAATGCAGCGGATACTTTTCACAGCACTGTAGGTGAAATATTCTAGTCAAAAAGTAAAGAGGAAGCCCTCATGGGAAAATACGCTGGGATTCATGTGGGGATGATGCTGTTTTAAACTGCAGCCAACAAGCTGGAGAGGTTTCTGCAGGCATGGCGCCTCCCTCTCGCCTGGGAACACACAGCCTGTCATCAGATAACCCCCCCGGGAGCACAGGAGCACGTCAGCGTCTGGAGGCGGCAAATTATACGACGCCTTGCTAGAGACGGGACTCAGATCATGCCGTAAAGACAACGGCACATTCGGCACAACCTCAAGAACATTTTTTTTTTGTTTTTTTTTTTTTACTTTGGCAAAGAGTGCAGATATGGACTGGGTGCTGGACACTGCGCCAAAGGCTCTCAAACATCGGCGATTTGCCCATCGTGATGGAAGGTCAGTCATATTGGTGGTTTTACCATTTAACCATGATTAGCTCATTTTCGCCTCGTGGATCAAAAAGGGACCCCCCCCCCCCCATACATCATACTCCTCCAAGGGTGGCCTTTGTTGAATGGGCTGCACTGGTGTGCATGATGGACACTTACAGCAGGAACTTTTCTCTCTTTGACCGTTTCTATTGCAGGATAGTGGCTGTGATATGTGAAGTATTACTTCAGCCTGTATTACTTTGTGATACTTTCACAAGGATAACCCATCCATCCATCCTCTAACCGTTCGTCCTCGTCAGGGTTGCAGGGGGCGCCGCTTATCCCTCACCTGCTCTGTCGATGCTGCTGCAGCTGAGACCTCCCACACTTCACTGGCAGAGGCTTCCGGGGTCTCACTGGCCGCTGCCTGGCTCGCACTGGGTTTACTGGACGTGCTGGACTCCGCCTGCAGGAACACGCAGGTAACCGAAATGCAGCACTAGACTTTGTTGTACAGTTTCAGAAATGCTGCATTGGCAGAGGGCGGCGGGTAGTGGGCAGAGGGCGGCACCTTGAAATTGATCTGCCTGGCCAGCTCGGTGGCCTGCTGGTCGCCCAGGCTGGGATTGCTGTTGGAGGTAAGCGAGAGCAGGGCTGTTCGCATTGTACACCCACACGCATCGCAGCAGAAATCCTGCGACCTGAGGAGAGGTAGCAGTGGACCAGGTCACACAGAACAGCCATGGCACATGAACAGGGAAATTCTACGTGGAAATACAGGACCCAATATTCACACTGAGTCCTTGTTACAACAGGAGGAAACACACCAACTAAAATAAAGCCAGCCAATGTAATCCATCCATCCATGACCCGCTTATTGTGGGCAGTATTTCAGGGGCTTGGAGCCCATCCCAGGCTGCACTGGGCAGGGGTACAACCTGACTGGGATGCCAGTCTATCTAAACCCACACACTTTGGGGAATTCAGAGACGCCAATTAGATTAACTGCCTGTCTTTGAACAGAAACCCATGAGACGTGGGGAGAACATGCAACCCACCCATGGGGGAGGGGGGTTGGTACACACACCCAACCCTGCAGGTGACAGCGACGCCAACCGAGACACGGTGCTGGTACAGCGGCATAATTACTAGGAAAAATATTCCAGGTGTTCTGACAGAAACTGACAAATATATAGTAAAATGGAATAAATAGCACTGGTGTGAATTTCCTTGTATGTACAAAGTCTAGAATAATGTTCATACTGATATCTGACACATGCGTGACAAAAAGAGCTCATGCGGGATTAGGCTCCTGTTCTCAGTCCCCAGTAGAGTGATGACGATGATGAGCAGGAGATTAGAGATTAAAACAGGGAGATCAAAACCAAGGAGGCTGCAGCATTGTTATAAATAAAGGTGGGGGATCAGTGGATGAGCAGAGTCTTCTCCACAGAAGAGCATTCCTCAAGTTACATCTCATCTTCAAAGGTTGATGAAACAGGCAGCAGCACTGCGTGTTAATGGAGAAGACAGACAGATCGCGTCTGCTGTTGGGACTGCGGTGAATTCGGAGAGAGTCCTGAACACATCCTTCAGCAAAAAACGATCTCTGTGGTGCCACAACCTTGTTAGGAGATTATATCAGTTTATATGTTAATTTGTTTTCTCAGACGTCAACCTCGTATGTTCTCTTTTAGCAAGTCTGACAAGAACATATGCATAATTTATTTAGGAGACGCTTTTATCCAGAACAACATACGTTTCTTTTTTGAGAAACAGGGCCAGTCAGCCCCTGCGGCAAGAGTTACAGGGCCTCGCTCAGGGGCCCAGGGATGAAATCACACTGCCGACTGTGGGTTTTGAGCCAGTGACCTTCCGATCACAGGCGCAGAGGCCTAATCCGCTGAGCCGCTTGCCACACATGGTCATATTTTATTCCACTGATGGCTGCATTTGCATTTGTAACTTCAGTTCGCATTTTGCAGGACACGCTTTCCCGCACATGCGAGCGCCATTCCGCCCGTACGCCAGAGCGTGGATGTCTGGAATTAGCGTAGCCACTGGAGCACTATAATCCGATAAGTCTTACTTTTTGGCGAGAGCTCTCCGTTCCTCTGGTGTATAATCCAGGGACCCTATAGCTCCTTCCCCTTTAGTTGGCATGAATCCGATTATGGCGATCAGAGCGGTCCGTACTGGAAGAGAAGCAAAAAAATACATGCAGAAAGAGTCAGAAAAAGGTTAAAGAGAGCAAGAAGAAAAATGGTCTTAGTGCCGTTACATGAAACAAATAAAAGATGCTGCCAAGACAGCAGTCTGCCAAATTCAATCCATTAAGTAACATAAGAGAATGAGGAAATATGTTCTAGAGTGACGGACAAAAGGACGTTTCATGAACTATTGGCTATTTTTTTTGACCCCACTAGATGGTGCTCTTGGGTTTCTTTGGGGCATGCTTTGTGGCCTTTTTTGAACAAAGAGCACCACCTAGTGGGGTCAAAAAAGACAGCAAACGGTTCACGAAGCATCATTTTGTCCATCACTCAAGTTGCCACCATTTTACCAATCTGCTGCAGCGCCAAGCTCTATCTCATTGTACTGTCATGTGACATGGGCACAAGATGAGTAAAAGGGAACAGCAGTGTGCAGGTGACACAAATATGACTGACAGACATATACCAATAATTTGATAAATATGTATATAAATTACAATATATCCTTATAGCTTTATTTTGAAAATCAATGAAATTATACATCAGGGCCCAATAATAAATTGAACCCGATTATGTTTCATTACAGCCAGGTTAATCTTAGATTCAGAGCTCGGGGCAGACATCAGTACATCAGACGCTTCTTGCTGAAATACTTACTGCTCCAGGACGGCTGCCAGGTCTCGGGGTGGTGGCCGGATATGCTTAGACAGATCTTTTTCCCAACTTCAAACCTGCCATTGGGCTGAAAGAGAAAGTCATCATCACATTCTCCTATAGGGCTGAGCGAGAGCTAACGGGGCCCCGCCCCATGGTCAAGTGAGGGTTATGGGGGTCCGGGGCCAAGCAAGGGCTAACGGGGCCCCGCGCCATGGTCAAGTGAGGGTTATGGGGGTCTGGGGCCAAGCAAGGGCTAACGGGGCCCCGCGCCATGGTCAAGTGAGGGTTATGGGGGTCC
>JAODKE010000041.1:2339236-2360674 GCA_026779605.1 Mormyrus hasselquistii
GGGTCCGGGGCCAAGCAAGGGCTAACGGGGCCCTGCGCCATGGTCAAGTGAGGGTTATGGGGGTCCAGGGCTGAGCAAGGGCTAACGGGGCCCCGCGCACGAGTGAGGGTTATCGGGGCCCAAAGGAGATGTGACCATTCTGCGGAGGATATGGGGGGGGGGGGGGCAGACACAGATAGATGCGGTGGGTTCTTACCGTGAGCAGGATGATGCTGGGCGGCTTCATGGGGTACTCCGGGGGCAGCACGATGCGGCCATGGTACACACCCCCGTCAAAGTCAGAGTCCGGAGGCCCTCGCACAGAAAAGTGCCACTCAAACAGGTTATCCTGTGGGCACAAGCATCAGTGTTATTTCAACGTGTTGTGCTTTTCCTCAGATTCACAACTGCATCAATCTTCAGAAATGTTTTCATTTGAAACAGAAGTAAACACCACCCAGTGCATTGTTTTACCGTTATCTAAGGCAACGCTTGTGTGTTTCATCAAGAGAAGATTATGAATCAGAAAGGGTGAGAATCACTCTTAAATACCACAGTATGAGGAAGGAGAGGTTAAGTCAGGCAGGAATACTCGCTCCGGGTCATTCCTGCATTCATTTAATAATAATAATAATAATAATAATAATAATAATAATAATAATAAATAGAACCCTTTATTGTCCCTGTGGGGAAATTCTTTTTCCGCCTCCCTCAACTTGCTCTTTGTAGAGCAAGCTGTCCGCGGAGGGCATTTCACTTGGATGAAACAGTTTAGCTCAGAGTTGACATGTAAAAATTTCATTTGGCTGGTCAGAATATCTCCTGATCAAAGTGACACAGATGCTTGTGGGTGGAGTTTCCCACAGCCCATTAGAGGGCTCCACCTCACCTCCAGTGGCTGAGCGTGGTAGTGCTCCGTCGGGTCGCGGAGCTCTGCTGCCTCCTTCATCAGTCTCTTGACGGCTGGACCCAACACACAAGAAACAAGAGCAGACGGGGGCCGTTAGAGCTCCAGGAAGCACGTGTGCGCTGACGTCCAGCCCCACGTGGAGCGCAGCGGCTGAAAGCTGCTCGATCAGAGCTTCACACGGCCAAAACGCACAGGTCTCAGACAGCTGTCACATGGGAGCAAGGTGCCTCGGGGCTTCACTTCCGTTAGTTAACCGAGTTCTCATGCCATGCAAGCAGCTAGCAAAATACAACATGGGCAATATACATGGGCGAAAGCCAGGGTCATGAAATTTTATCATATTATCGAAATACGAAATAACTTAAAAACACACAACGATAGCAAGTTACAAAACACTAATAATAAATGAAGATTCTTTACATTGGCTTTAGTTTAAATAATATTTTTTAAAAAAACTGTACAACTGCCCCAGGTACCCGAGTATAAGCAACATCACTGCGAAACGAGAATCTTCAGATAAAAGCAGGATGGCCAAAAGCATGAAGATCTGCCATAATGGGTCAGAAACAGCGATTTATGACATTTTATTCCTATAGACAAAATCTCCACCAAGCCAAATTACACTGAATATAGCAAGTGCTCCCAAAGTACCAGGTGAGTACTCTGTAAATGTCACTTTTTATACTCAACTGCTTGGTTGAAACAAAATCTCGGTCTGGATTTTTACTTTCTGGACCTGAACTTTCCACCTCTGTTGGGTTCTGAGATCTGCACATGCGGCCCATGCGGGTTCACTCTCCCCCAAGAGATGGTTCACAATCCCGGCATTCGTGCTGCTGGGCACGTGCAGAACATCAGGTAGAGGAGCAGAGCCCGGGGCACGTGGGAGGGCGGGCGGCCGCACGACTGTCACGCCCTCAAACTAATCCAGGCTCAAGCGATTAAACTTATTAAGGTCAGTTACTCAGCAGAGCAGCAGTCGGCCAAATACACATCAGTTTGTCTCTCAAGCAGAACTAACAAACCAGCTCAGTCCAGCCCTTTATCTAGACACACTAACGCGTTTAGAGGGTCAGTTTTAATCACAGTCAGGGCCGGCGGTTCAGCGGTTACACAAGCGCAACCTAAGCGCCCCCCTGCCTCGTCACTAAGTGCATAAGCCTGCGGTCAGCCAGCCTTGGCCCACCAGCAGCTGATGTTAAGCAGGCCTGGATAGCTCTGTCTATGCACTCTGTATATACAATGACAGATACGTCCATGAGCATACAAAGGGAAGTACCAAGAACTCCCCGGTCCTCTGGGACGAGGGTCTGAATATAGACTCAATGGTGTATTATCATGACTGAGGAACTAAGTGGCTCAGTAGTGGTTATCCGGCACCAGGAGGTGATGAGGAATTGGCAGTACGTGGCTGGGGAGCCTTTTACAGGATATAAGGTGAAGGGAGGGGGGTCCATATGTGTATATTGCCATTCAATGCCCAGTATACGTCTCTCTCACTCTGCAACAGGAATTATTTTCCTGCATAATAAATCACCAAGAATTCACCCAAGGAGTACAGATATCACAGAGGCGGATGAGAAATACCCGTGGGTGGCTGGATTGGCGTGGGCGATATTAACCATAGTATTTTCATTCTAAATACCAGAATAGCAGTGCTTTTTAAAATACCGTTCAGTATAATGCATGACTGTATTAAAAATTAGATATCGCTCAAGCCCAGTGCTAGTGTGTCCTGGGGTGCGGCCTGTACACTGCCGACCGGAAGGCTGCTGAGATTCGTAGCGGTAAAATCAGATGGCTAATTTTACTGCCGCTGAATAGAGGAACTACAGAGATAAACACACAAAAAAAGAGGCATAAAACAGGCAAATAATAACGCTGCAAGATGTGAACTCTGCTCTCCCACCAGAGTTCACCAATGGAATTTCACAAACGGCTTCCCAACATGCAGATATAAACATACAAAGGAAAACCTCTGAGAATCTTCCAGAGTGATTTCAAACCCCTATGACACACAGATAAGTTAAACCAATCCCGTACGACACGGAATATCCTCCGTTGATTTGGGATAAACTTTAATCTTCCCTAGATTACAGCTGGATACATAAACAAAATGATAAGCTATCTGCGGAAATGAGAAGGCAGCAATGCAGGGTTGAAGCATGTGGCATCATGCAGGTGTGTGCTGTAAACGTCCCTAGGCGTCAGCTTGTGAAAAGCGCGGAGTGCACACACAACATGTCTTTTTATATAACCACAGAAGGTTTTATGAGAGCACTAGGGTGTCATTATAACAGAAAAACGGCAAATTGCGCACTAGCTGTTCCGCACTTACCAGCAGACGGGTGCGTCCCATTGCTGAAATAACGTCCCCGCTGAAGGACTTACTGCTCTGCAGAAGTGCCTGATGATTGTGCCTCCCTGGGGGGGGGTTATTACGGCCACTCACGATTAGCTTCCAGGTAAATGGCTGCCTGTCATTTCTGATGAAGCATTACTGACTACCAATGCCAGGCTCTTAAGTGCCGTTCCGGGCCGCCTGCTTGACAGCTGCGTGTCTGTTATGGATCATCTGCCTCACTCGCGCATGGCTTTGGATGGAAGGCACCTGCCCCCAGGACGCCTGCCCCCAGACACACAGCAGCCTGTGAGGTGGCAGGTTCATATTCCTGACATGTCTCTTCCATCAGGCTGCTGCTGATGGGACTCAGCCCTGGTGAGGGGTAACAGAGCCCCCTGTCTCCCCCCACCCAGTACATTAATAACCCTGAATTTGGCACGCCATTGTTAATAACAATGAGCTGAAGCGTCACACGGAGGACGCGTTGGTGGGGAGAGCTGCAGATGGCCGCCCTGCAGAGATGGATTATAACATAATCATAACATTACGTAACGGGCATTCATGCAACTAGGGAGCCACGCAGGGCTCCCTTACAGTGGGAAGCGATGCAGTTACATAATAAACACAGGCTCCCATGCTGCTTCCAACTGGCATCCTCAGTGCGTCCTCGGGTCAGTCCTGGATCCGTGCTGGCATGTGCTTGCACTAAGCTTTATGAAGTTAAGTGCAGCTCTGTCAGGGAATTTGGGCGGACGGGGGTATGAATAATGATGTAGAATGCAAAAGTACACTGTAAGCAGAATTATCACCACCCCATCTTATCAAGCTCCGAGTCACCTGGGGGGAGGGGCATTCCTACAGGGAGATAAAGGACAGGGAGACAGGGAGAAAGCATCTGTTTGGAAGAGCCCACACACATGGCCACACAGCAGGGCATGCCTGCCCAAGGACTTCTAAGGCACCAAACAGACATCCTGCTTCATCTTAAACAGAAATAAGTGTGATTGGCTGAGGAGGGTCACCTTGATGACATTAGACACTCTCAAATACCCAGAGCATCGATGCCTTATGTCTACCTGCTGGACTTTTCTGGGCGCGTGCAACTTAAACTGAGCTCAGAGTCAGAAACAGGCAACAGCAAATGAGACTAGCAGCTGACCTCCACAGAGGCAGTAGCTGCAACCCCCTTCATCTAAGTTCACCTGCCACAGACACACCCTTGTACAGCCATGTATACAAATCAAAACAGCAGCTGAGAAAGATATGGGGAATGGCTTTTATGTTATTTTTACAGAGTATTTTACAGTATCGGAAAGCAAGATGTGAACTATTTTGTTTATTGTTATTGCACCAAGCATGAATAATTCTGCCCACAAAATAAAGTTCAGCTCACTTGCATATCAAAAGTTCAAACAAACAGCAAGAAGAGGCACAAACACACAAGAACTAGTTTCAGTGCATTCAGTTTGAAACTCAGGCAAATGGGCACAGATGCATTCAAATTATCAGTCCTGTGAAATCGGGAAAGTTCACCAGGTGCAGAAAATCTCAAGAGAAATCAAGTGACTGCAACAGCAGCCACCTGCAGCTGTGTACAGGTTCACTGCGCAAACAGACTGTCAGGTGCAAAATTTCATACATCTTTCCTAGTACTTTACAACATTTATTGGATCCAAAAATGTGTGTGAATATAAAAAAACATCTAAAATACAACCTAAATATTTCATTGTTTTACACTAAACAAAACCATGCATAATCATGATACAAAAATCTAAAACGCATTTATTTGCATTAAAATTGTATATCAAACCTAATGTGTCAAACTGCTTCCATTTAGTAGCACTTGTATGTAAAGTTAGTCAAAACTAGACACTCAGTCCTGGCTATTGCAGTCCAGTGTTTCCCAACCCAGTCCTCGGGAAACCCCGGACAGTCCACATTTTTGCTTCCTCTCAGCTCCCAGCAGCCTATACCAGGTATTCCGTGTTCCTGATTGGCTGGGAGCTGGGAGGCAGCAAAAACGTGGACTGGGGTTACCTGCGGACTGCAGGCATCTTCTAGATATAGCTGTCGATAACTTATCAAATAAATTGTTTTGTCATTCTTATGTCGAATATTATCACTTTGCTATTTTTACTGCAAGGTTCAAAAACTGAACATTTTATAAACTATTCACATATAACACATTCACCCAGATGTATTCAATCAACAGTTCAATTAAAAGCTATTTTTAGTTTAGAAAAAATGCTGGGACAAGTTAGTGTGTCGGGTGGATGGACAGGATCAGAATTAAAAGAAAAAACTTTGGTAAACCTTTAACAGCTGTACTGTTAAGCATATTGTCGTCATTGCTGAGGAGTTTGTAAGCCACTGCAAACATACATGCCATAACAACTGGCAGACAATCATTTGGGCGCTGAACGAGAAAACATAATTTAAACAGCGCCTGATCCACTACTCAGTTACCTATATATCTTTTGTTTTCTTCAAGTAGGCTCAGTTTGCATGGTGTGAGCATCTAAATTATCAACTACGGGTACCGGAGCTCTGCCGCTAGCAACCTATCTGCCTGGCCGCCCAGCTAACCCGCTTAAGCGCCCTCCGCTTAACAGGATCCACCGGCAGAATGCCTTTCCGACCATATGTAATATAGAAAGACAACATAAATACAGACAATGTTTTACTTTACATAAAGGCACCGACCGGGGTGGGGAAGGAATACGGAAGTGTAGGTAACAGAATCTGCTCGCCTATGCGCCAGTCACAGCGACACAATCCTCCACCCATCGTGAACACTGACACAACCAGCTTACCTAACCAACACAACCTACCTGGACTCTTCAGGTTGTACTTATTCTCCATTATATTGTGTTACTGTGCTGCACTACAACGTCTAAAACTACTAAGGTGCCGCTTCCAAAGAGCCAGCTGTTGGTTCCGTTTTCGTTCCTCTCCGGATCGTTACGGAACAGTCCGCAGGTGAGTCGATGGACGCTACAGGGCTAGCATGGTTCGCCGCTGCCGCTGTACCCGAGCCGCTGTCATCCACTGTCTTGACGTGGCACAAAGTTCACGGTCCTCCTAGTTTCCTTGAACTCGTGCCTGGCGACCCGATCGGAACACTACAACAAAGATGTCGCGGAAGAGCCAAAAACAGGAAGTGGGGTGCGGTTTGAAACCGGAAACTTTATTCGCAGCGTTCAGCGAGAACATCGACAGAAACCAAGGCGTGTTTCGGTGCAGTATGTGCAACGGAATCATTTCATTTACGTGGGTGATTTTTTCCATGAATCTTGAATAAAATAAAGAATAAAAATAACATACTACATACAAAACATTTTCAGTACAATTTACATTATGTACACATGAAATTTTACAAATTATTTTAAAACGAGACTATCTATAGTCAGAAATAGCATGGGATGAATTACCCTGTGCCTTGTGTCTACTGCTAGAGAGTAGAGGCTGGGAGAGACTGTTCTGGGTGGGATGGGTCAGCTTTATACTTTTCCATTGACTTCACAAACCTGGAGAGTTGGCAGGTTACACCTAATGATCTTCTCTGCTGCCCTGATGCTCCACTGGATCAGAGGTGGACATTTCAGGTCCAGAAAGTAAAAATCCAAACCAGGATTTTGTTTCAACCAACCAGTTGAACATAAAGAGTCACAGCCACAGAGTACTCAAATGGTTGGTTAAAACAAAATCCTGGTTTGGATTTTTACTTTCTGTACCTGAAATGTCCACTTCTGCACTGGATTGTACCAAATGACACAGTGATGGAGGTGGTGAGGGCTGCTCCAATGACAGAGGTGTGAAACAGACTCATCAGCACTTGTGGCAGCTTGTGTTTCCTTAATTGCCTTAACAAGATCATTCTCTGAGGAACATTTTTGTACCATTGGGGATGTTCCTTAGAGTCCATTTCTGTACCTTATAAGGTACATTTACCTACAGCTAGGGTACAATTGGCAGACCCTTGAGGGTACAGCCTCAATGACAAGCAAAGGTGCAAATTGGTACCTTTTTTCCTGATGGTGTATTAGGTCATTCCTACTGCAACAGGATGCCAGCTGCTCAGTTCTTGTCTGTAGGTAGACTTGTTGCCTCTGGTTATGAGGGCAACTCACCCAAACCTTCAGGAAAATACACCATAGATTCTGTTTTTATTAAGATTAGAAATGGTATCACTGTTACTTCACAATTCCAGGGTTGAAGTGCTGGACTTCAATAGAAAACATCTTTTGTTAAAAAAAAACTAAAATAACATGTGCACAAAGCGTATTGGGATTCATACGCTATTGACATGAGCTGTAAATTGGACAAAGCTACTTAAGGGCATCAAATTAAAAAACACTTTTTGAAAATACTGTGCTCTAGAATTTGTATGTCTACTTAACATGAGACATACTGTTTTGCTGACATTTTTGTAGAGCCATCTTGCAAAACAAGAAACTAAACAGGAACCATTTAAATCAGAATTAGTCTATATCAAGCTTCAGTAAGCCAGGGGTCACCAATGCAGGCCCATGTAACTGACCATATAAGCAGCTAAAACCCAAATCCAACCTCTCGCTTGGATAAATGCTACATAAAAAGCTATTTGTATTTGTTATAGTGTGACTGCAATTGTTTGTTTAGAATTTTACTTAAACATTAAAAAGAGTTTTGTAACCAGTACACATTTACAGTATTCTAGCTTTAAACAACGGACGAAAGACCACCATCTCGTACATTTGTACGAAAGTGAAGTCGAATTAAAATTATTTTTGTTTTTGAATATCACAATATACTAAATGTACCAACTGGTATTTACCATAAGTTAATTACGGGTGCGAAACCATCGTTAACAGGGCTGCACGAATTTCTGTTAATACAAACATCAATTTGGGCACTCATGACATTTTCAGCACTGGACCGTAGTTCTGGAGAAACAGCATCATCCAGATGCCTTCTACACCGGCAGTACATAATAGATCAGGCGGGGGCTGAAAGGACCAGCGCCCCAGGGGACACTATCCAAAGCCTCGGATTTTCTGTCCTCCAAAATGATATCGCATGCTCATTGTCATTCTGGAGTGTGTGGGAACTGCAGATGTAATGACTTTGGACGGGAAGATTTACCGATCGAGTGTCGCTTAATGGTTTTTGCATTTGCAGCTAACACGGATAGATAGTAGCTATCATGACTCCATTATAAATCACGCTACGTGACACCACAGGCTGTGATATTATCCTTGAGGAACATAATAAAAATTGCATAAAGGATTCAGCTGTATAAATGTTTAAAATCATTTTGTGTAAAAGATAAGGATAAGAAATCAAATATTTGTATGGTAGACTATACTTAGACAAAAAACTATTACATTTATTAAATTTTATTAAGTTATTCATTTTGAAATCAAATATACTTTTGCAATTTAACTAACCGTTTTACAGGTGCATCGAAATAACACATTCCAGATGTTTTTGCTGCGTTTAAGTGTCCAAAACGTACCATTCTGTCCAGCTGATGGCGCTGTATAATAAACAATAACTAAACTGTAGTATCTTAACTCAAGTTTGGGTCTGAACGTTTATCAAACTTCCCCTGTTCAGATCGTGTATCCAGACCATTCCAACTGGGCTTATACACCTGAAAACAAATGTTGCGATTGCTGATTTTTGTCTAAAGGTAAGATTTGTGACTCTTTTACATTCGAATCACCCGGGTTTCTTGTTTCTTCTGTATGCTTAACATGGAAATCAGCGCATGTTTACAAAAAGTGTTGTTTTCGTTTTCACCTGAGGAAGCACTTGTGAAGATTCCTTCGCGCTTGACGTATATAGAGATATATTTCATTCAGTAGAACAACTCCGAATTATTTTACTTTGGTTTATTTTGGTTATTGAAATCTCTTAACGTTTAGATCTACAGCTCTGAAAGAACTGCCTGTTTATTGAATCGCGTCTGAAAAATCGCTAGATTAAACTGTTCTTTATGAAGATTTGTTGATATTTAAGTCATTCTCGACGCTTAGAAGGTAGCATGCTGGTATTTGGTCTATCCTGAAAACGTGATGCCTTAGGAAATCGCACCAGAAAAACTTGGTGGTTAAAGTAAAACTTATACTTTAAATGCTCATGCTCTTATTTATGTATGTTCATGTACTTTATTTCAATGCTTATTGTGCCTAAATCACGCAGTCAGATATCCTCTTTCAGTGCGTTTTTGCCAAGATGAAGTGCGTTTTTTCGGATATCCGTTACGGAAATGTAAAAAAATAGATTGTAAGAATCTTTACATTAAAGGATTTACATCGAAACATTCATTTGACCATTATTGACACTTTTTGTTGGAGACGCACTTCAAACTGACTAATACTTAGTAAGCTGGCAACAGTAAGGTTTAAAATCACTTTGCCGTACAGCGCGCAGTGTGAAAAACTCCATTAACTTGGATTATTACGGTAATGCAGGTAATTGCCACAGTATAATTAATGTCTCTATTTAATGTATCTGCCTCTTCTTTTAGAACTCTTAAATCTTATACCTGACCTTTACTGAAAAGAAGCGCGGGTTAAGTTGGGAAATAATTGCAGCAATGAGCACTGATAGAGCATGAAGCTACATTTATATCTGCACGGGAAGGGGACGCAACGTGGGGGCGAGGCGCGCGGGACACCCGGGGTGTTTTCACGCGCTGCGATCGCCGTGGGCTGCGGCCGCACAGCTTGCTGGGCGCGTCTCTGCCCCGTTGTTCATGTCTGATTTATGGTCTGTTCGAAGCCAGCGCGTCTTGAAAAACTAACTCTTCATCTAAATGTCTTGCAGATGAGGTGTTAGGGAAGAAATGTTAATCTTATAATATATATATATGGCACAGATAAAGATGAATTATTGGTTGTGAGAATTTGGATCTGCTGATCAAAAGGGAAAAGATCAGTGGGAGTTAAAAAGGAAACTGCGTTAATATTTGTATGCCTCATGAATTGAATACTAGCATTAGCCTAACAGCACCCGTTGGTCAGTGTTATCTCCCACTGTGATTCTGGGTGCAGGGTTAGAGTAGGCCTACAGTGTCTTGACCTTTAAAATTCAGCTCTCTGCACAAATTGAGCAGGTGGAGAAAATAATCATCTACACGATAAATTTGAGTTAGTTAAATTTATTTAATTTAATGATTCTTTGTTAATTTGAACAACAATATTGTTAATCTTTTGCTGAAGAATTAGCCTTAAGATAAATTCCTGTCTGACTTTCAGCAATTGTACCCGTGTTGAGGTGTGATTCAGTTAATCAGCATTTTGCTTTTACGAAAAGGCTTGTTTTCCAATCACAGCATGTTGAACTCAGGTTGATCAGTCAGTACTGGCTAAGCTTCACATCAGACACCACAAACTCCCAGCATTACTGTCGGTGAGAGCATTTCAGATCACAAGAACCTTGAATTCCTCTGTAAGCAGTACAACTTCTGGCTGACGACACTGTGAGTCTGAATTGAGGTGTTGATTAAGCTGCGAAAGGAGATGAGTGATTTTATCTGTCTGTGCGCCACAAGCTAATGGTAGATTTAGCCCAGTGACCCCCCCCCCCCCTCAGAGGCCTGGGGGAGGGCTGCACATTTTGTTTGTTTGTTTCTGTTCTTGAAAAGCTGGCTGTGTCAGCCTGCTGACCTGTGCTGGCTGTGTCAGCCTGCTGACCTGTACTGGCTGTGCGCCTTCAGGCTGCCGTCTATGACCGTCAGGGTGCTCAGGACGGGCCACACCCTCCCCAGGCAGGTGTGTAAGCCCCCCCATAAACAGACGCACATAGGGTGACAACAGCACCATCATGAAGACAGAGGCCCTGACGTGATGTCACCGTGTGAAATTCTACCCCCATACTAGTGTGGCCTGAGCCCCCTGGGGTTAGTCAGATTTTTCCCCCCCCCCCGTGTATCAGATGGCATTCGTAAGTCCCCCCACCCCTCCAACTGGGCACACTTGTTTTGCTCTCCCCCGCACAGGAACCGGGCATATTACTGTAACCTGACACACCTGCCATCCTGTGTTTGAGGGTTACCGTTCTCCTGGATTTGGGCACGGAACCTCATTCGTTCAGTCACCCGTAACTATTGAAAGACCTGCTCCCAGTACAGGAAGTTGTGCGACTTTTCAATTGGGTAATTCTGCGGCGTCCGCCCTGCCTTACAGGTGCAGGACATGGACTCTCAGGCCTGTGTTCCTTATGGCATCCCTGGGGCACGCAGCCGGCTGCCCTGAGTGCTGAGGATCTCATATTAACCATCTTGACTTTGTTTATATCTACATTGCTGAATTTATTCAATGGAATCGTTGTTGGCTGCAGTTCGCTTATAATCTTCCTAAGTGATTCTTAATGATACCCTGCTTTTCGACATTTCAGCAACTGGTGCAACTGTTTTCTATCGTATTTTCACAGGAAATTCCTGACAGCATGAATGTTAAGTGAGACTTCCTGTGAAATTTTGACTTTATAATGAAAAAACAAGCATTTTCTTATTTTATATAATGAATTTATATGTTCTTGATGAAGGTCTGTATGCACTGCATAAGGTATCGTGCAAGAGTCCCTTTGATGTGCTGGGGTGTTCGACATGCTTACATGTGTGCAGAATGGTCGGTCCCTCTCCTCTCCGCGTTCAGCAGACCACGCTCTCTCTGCGCCTCATGTCCACATTCCATTGGCAGTGCCCGAGCCAATCAAACTGAATCCGCTCCCAGACAGAACAGAGAAAAACACCATTCAAGATGAAGCTTGCCTTCATCCTGCCTGTCGATACAGAAGATAATGAGCCACGTATCTGTAAAAGTCAGGGAGTGTGTAAGGTTTCCGAAAGGCCGTGTTTACTTTGCGGTCATTGTTCTGCTCCCTACCAGCGCCGTGGACTAAATATGTGACATTGTAAAAAGGACCGGATCTATATTCATCTTTAGCACTTATACCCGCCGAGCCAGAATTCAAGGGAAACTCCTGCAGGTGCTGTAATGCCTGGTTTGATAGCTGCTGAATTAATTTAGAACTGTGGTCTCCAACCTTTTTGTCACAGTAAGAGATACTGTCACAAAGAAAATTCTATGGTGAGTCTCTGAATCGTGATGTTCGGGGGGAGGGGGGGAAGGTGGTCCTCACACTTTATTTTGCCCCCTGGGGGGCAATGGAAATTGACTAAATATGTCTTAATGGTCAACTGGTTGGCCGCCTCTGATTTAGAGACATTGGCAGAAGATAAGCCTCCATATGAAATGTGGGTTAAGTACTGATGGCAGATGCCCCTGGTAATCACCCATCCAGTAAAACAACATGTTAACATTTGGACATACAGGTAGAATTAAAACAGGCTGCCTCATCCAGTTACTAGAGTCCAGAGAGGCAGAGAAGGAATGATCTTACCTGCGATATCAGGTTATGTTCCCAAAGGAGGAAGATGCCCCAGCTGCCAGTTCGTCTGGCAGACACACAATGAGCACCGACGTATGAGTCTCCTCAGACACACCCAGTCGCACCGGACAGGACAGAGCCAGCGGAGATCACACGGCTCTAAATGCCTTATCATTTCTTAGCCAGATGCAGGGGATTCAGAAAATATACACCCTTGTCTGTATGTTTTTAGAATCAGTTAAAAAAAAAAGTTTTCAAAGGGTTTGAGCTTGTCAGGTTTATACTGGAAGCGACGAAGGAGCTGGAGACAGTCAGGGTGAATGAACATCATTAGCGAAGTTACATATAAACCTCCTTACTGGGTTTGTCTTTACAGATCTTCTCATATTCTTTTTATAGACGGAAAACTGGTTTTGGTTTAATCCTGAAGACTACCATGTTATAAAGTATCTCTCGAAGCAAACACGATGTGTCTCCCATAAAAAATCTTTTTGACCAGAAGTCGGCGCTTAACACAAGAATGCACCCAAACGTTTCCAATTTTAATTATCTTACACCCTGCTCCCCGTCCAGAGAGAAGCTACGTGAAGCTCATGTTACAGAGTCTTCAAGTAATCCAGAAGTAAATAGCCTCACTGAGAAAATGCTGCTTTCTGGAAAAGGCTATCTTTTCTAAAAGATATTTGAGAAAAAAAGGTTTGACAATATCTGCAATCATTAGCTGAAAATGTGCCGTTTCTATTCATAGATATAAAAATACGTTTATTAAAAACAGGCCTGCGTTGGTGAGAGATTTGCACATTCCCTGTTTAATTCCCAGAATGCCGCTCTGGCTAATGCTGCCAGCCAGTGGTGTATGGGATTGTTGGGCTAGTGACACTGTTGCCATGGAGATAATGCTCCGGTGTCAGCTTTTCTGAAACCCCCGGGAGCTGTGCTGGGAATTGTGAGATTGCCAGGTTTTCCATGTCAGTAAAAAAAAAAAAAATCCACTATTTTTACTTGAATAACACATTTCACTGCACCATACTTAAAAAAGTCTAAGATTTACTGCAAAGAAAAAAATAAGAGTATTCCAGATCATCCTTTCTACAAATTATAAAATTATATAAAAATATTAATATATATTTTAATTTTATAGCCATATCATGTTTTATTTTATTTTGTACTCAGATGCAGCTGTTGGCACCAGAACAAATCTGAGGTATTTTTATGTACGCCAGTGTTGCTACCCAGATGCCATCCTGGGTGGGCATTTGAGTATGTTGGGTGGGCACCAGGGCCAGGCTGACCATCTGGACCCACCATTTTTATTTTTTGGGGCGTGGCGCAGGCCGTCGCTTGGCCAAACGCCATACAAAGCCCTAAAACACATCGAGATCGTAACATCATGAGGGAGCGTCAAAGGGGTGAGACATAAGGTGAATTCCTCATTCACATTTGCTAAGTGCAGGAACATGCAAACGTAAACGCCAATGTAAAGCCAACACCTACCGTGGTAAGAGCCCTTAAGGTCCTGCTCAGCGGCCTGAAATCACCCACAGTCACCAGGGCGTCTGTATATGGGCAATGCAGGCGGCATGGCGCCTTACTCCGGCAATAACATCAGCATGGATGTCGCCACCATTAAATCTGAGGGGGACGTGACATCCTCACATTTCATAATTATTCCTTTGGACCCCCTCACATTTAACATAAAATATTGGTTCACCCAACGCTGTTTCTATTGCTTTGCGAAAAAATCCATTCCACTTGATCGACATGAAAATACATATAGGCTTATGGTAACTAATTCATTAAAATAATTCTGGGGGAGGGTCCCCAGACCCCCCCCATGCCCCCCCCCCCCCCCCCCCCCCCAGAGCCTGACAGATTAGTGACAGAGTGCCCAGCACAGCCAGACCATAATCCAGCCCAGTGCATGCTGAACACGTCCTCGAGGAAGATCACTGTAGCTGTGTGTCCCCCCCCCTAACCAAACACTACACTCCCACCCCTCCCCTGTCAATGCCCCCCTCGCCAACACTTCAATAGTAAACTCCGGAGAGAAAACAAAACACGGAGTCCAATCCAGGCAAACGACACAGAGCCCAACCACGGAAATGTGCAAATGCAAAAGCTGGAAACGCAGGGCTGTCATTATGGAAAGCGCGCTCCGAAAATAATGATTTAAGGAAGAAAAAAAAAAGGAGCAAACCATCAAGGCCACCGTAAAACAGCAGCTCGCTGTTGCCAAGACTACAGAGTTACATATTTTGTGAGGATACAGAGGGATAAAAGAGAGGTGAGTGGAGCCCACGGGGTCCCCCCAAAATCTCAGCGGATCTTCTGTTTGTGTGGCGGGAACAGCACCCCCTACAGGACGAGGGCTAGGAAAGACTTTGGATAATTGGGAAATCATCAACCTGAACCTCCACAGACGGAGAACTGAATCCATCTGAAAGTAAACAAAACATTCAAGTCAGACTCGCATATTTGTATTATATAATATCCAGAAACCAGAACGGAGAGCACTAGAAAGTCCAGCTCGCTGTGTCCCATGTGAACCGCATTTCGAGTGGCTCTCTGTTTGTTTTGCCCCCCTCCCCATTCTTGTGGGAATGCACAGTGCCACCCGATACCCGTTTAAAGAGCAGACGTGGGCAGTCTGCCCAAAGCCACGGCCCCGGGGGCCCCCGCTAATGCTGGAGTTAGACCGAGACACCACGCGACACGGCGTTAGCCAGGCAAACTGACGGTGCCTGGAAAGAAAAGCAAAAAAACACACAAAAAACAAAAAAGAAGAAGAGAGATGAAGTAGGGAGGGGACCAAAACTCAGCCCCTGTCCTGAGATGGAGCCAAGTGAAAGAGTAGGCCTCGGACCTCAGTACCACAAAAATGGAAAACAAAAAAAAAAGACGAGGGATTTGAAAAGAAGCCAAGTGACCTCTTTTGTCTTTCCTGACAGCGGCCTCGTTGTCACTGGTGGTAAGACTTGTGGTCATTTTCATTTTTTTTTTTTTTGTTTTAAGACCCTATTCGTCACGCCCTGATTACGTTTCGAGGCCCTGCCGCCCACTTCCGGAGCCTGCGTCCTGTCGAGGCAGCCAGTCTTATCGCTCAGACAACAAGCGCACAACAAAAACTCAGAGCAAAGTCTAAAGGGCGGGAGAACGAAGGGAGCGGGATGGACAGAAGTGGCGAAAGGGTGGAGAGAGCGAGATCACGCCTTCTGAACAAACATATGCCGGGCTGCTTGGGAGAGACGGGGGTGATCTGTGAGCTTGAAAAAAAAAGGAGGGGGAGGGTATGTAGGTACGCTCACCTACAGCTCATCTCTGAGACAAGCTGCCCCTCCCCCAAAGGTGAGTGTGAAACAAATATACAAAACAAATAAAATACACTCACTTTACTTTCTGTGTCCTCATTTAGTGTTGAGCACAGGAGCTAAACTGAACACTGAAATCTCCCATCATAGTATTAAAAATACACTGAATACTAAGATCTCCCATCAAGACAGGACAGATATGCTGAACACTAATATATTCCACCAAGATGAGACAGCTACACTGAACACTACCATCTCATATCAAGACAGGACAGATACGCTGAACACTAATATATTCCACCAAGATGAGACAGCTACACTGAACACTACCATCTCATATCAAGACAGGACAGATATGCTGAACACTAATATATTCCACCAAGATGGGACAGCTACACTAAACACTAGCTTCTCTCATCGCAGTAGGCCAGATGCACTGAACAGCGAGGTCTCCCATCAAGACAGGACAGATACACTGAGCACTAAAATGTCCCATCTCAGTATAAAAGATAAACTGGCGTGGCTCCTGGTACGGTGCTTTATCCCGATCTGGCCATAAAAATAAAAACAAATCAAGTTAACGACTCTGAGTTGCTCTTAATCTTCATACGCTGGCAGGTTTGATGACGAGCAAGAGCTTTTTTGGCGTTGCGGTACTGAGCATTCAGTATCCCTTTATTAACCTGTTCCCTGCTCAGAAAATGGGGCCTTTCCTGGTTTTTTGTTTCACTTCACCAGAATAAATCACCGGGGCTATGAAAGTAGAGGATGCCGCATACAACGCCAGCTACTCATGTGCGGTTCTATGCTGCGACCTCCGGCACGTGTAAGTCAGAGGCAGAGGACGGGCCTTCACGGGTGACACCTCATCTGCCACTACGCGAGTGGCCATTGGCAGAACGGGCCGTCTCTCTCTCAGGGTCACCGTCATCCGTTGACAATAAGTCCTTTTGTTTTGCTTGCGGTTACCATAAAACCAAAAGAAAATGGCGGCCACCCAGTCGTCTTTGTTTTCAAATTAGAGGGAAGACCCTGTCGCATTCGTCTGTCCGTGGGGGAGGGGGAGGGGATGTGCCATGCCACGGCGACCCCAGAATCCATGGGACGTTGTGCGGAACAGACGCTCCACAATCATCGGGGCCCATGCTGAGTGTGGCCCCGGCACCTCTGACGGAACCCCCCTGGGCCCCCCCCCCAACTCAAAGCGAAGCCCCGTGTTCCCCCAGCGGCCTCGGACCCAGGACAGCCTGCCGCCCATATGGCTCCCCCACCCGACTGCGACTGCATGCACCATGGACTGGGTCCATTAAAAAGCCATCAGTCGCCAGTCGGGTTGCTTTACGCCTTTGGAATGCTCATATTTTAAAAGTGCACGGAAAAAACAAAGAGGGGGGGGGGACAAAGGGAGAGAGAAACAAAGGGAGAGAGAGACTGGGTTGAGGTGGAAGGTAGGGAAAGACTGAAAGAGGAAGGCAAAGGAAGGCAAAGCGGGGCGGGGGTCTCGCAAGCTACCCTGCTGGACTCTAACGGCCCCCACCGGTTTGTGTTGGCTGCCTGACGCCCCCCACAGAGAGAGGTAGAGAGCAAAGCCGCATGGGATAACAAAGGGTCGGGGAGCTGGAAATCATCAAGTCTCAAATTTAAGCGGTTCGTCATTCAGGCTGCTTTTTTGGGCTTATCGCCGAGTCGCATGGATTGGCAGTGTGGGGGCTTCTTCACTGTCAAAGGGGTCCGGGGGACAGGTCTGGACGACGCTGATGAAGGCCTGACCTAATCTGCCTGTCCTAACCAGCCCACTGTCCACGCCGACTGTCCCTCTGATTCGTGGCCTCATTTGGTACTGCCGGATTCTCTTGGGGAGGCATTTGTTTTCCATTGGAGGTGGCTTAGTGGGTTGGGCCTCATCAGAAGGTCGTTGGTTTAAATCCCATGCTCATTGGAGTAGCCACATTGCCTTTGGCTCTTGTGCAAGGCCTTAACACTCGCCACCCCCAAAATGTTCTAGGGTGTACATGTGTGTATCTCAATGGAGGGTAAAATGGGATATGCAGAATCTAAAGAATTCCAGTATACCTGTTCTCATACAACTGGCAAAAAAAGCATCACTTCATTTTCATGATAAGCAGCACCCAGCTCGCATTCGTTTAATGATTTTGCACTTCTTACTGGTCGCTCTCTGGAATCTCAGCCTAGCTGCGCTCCTGTCCAGTTGCTTCCCAGCTGACAGCTGCATGCTGTGATTTATTATCCGTCTCGCTGGAGCGTCGCTTTGGATGAAAGCATCTGTTAAATAAATGCATGCGACTGTAAGTGTGATCGGGGGACGGCACACTCGCCCTGGTGCAAACGGCGAGGCGAAGTAGACGCGGCTCAGAGAGACACGGGTGACGCGCTGTCCCTCCCTGCTGACGCCGTCCCCCCCCCCCCCCCACCTCCTGGTCCTTCTGCAGTGTGATAGGTTAATGTGGGAAGAGGGGGATTCCAGGCTGCCATGGTGTCACTTGCCAAATAAGCAGCAGTCCTGCCAATCACAGGCCGGCGGGGGGTGGGGACAGCACTGGCAGCCTGTTCAAAAGATTAGGGGGTTTGACCAGGGGTGTTTGGGCTTTTTGGAGTGCACTGGTCTCAAAGTGAGGGAGAAGCTGGGACACACACACATGCAGACATTTGTATTCATGTCTTTGTGGGGACCGTCCATTCTTTCCTATGGGCTAAACCCCAATGCCAACAATGACAACCTTAACCCCACCCCCGGCCTAACCATAACCATAAGTAACCAATCAACATACAAGACTTTAGTTTTTTGATACCATTCATAGAATTTTATAAAACTGGATTTACTCTTGTGGGGACTGAACAAATGTCCCTACAAGGTTATATATTTGTAATATATATGTCCACGTATACACACACACACACACAGGTGAAACTCCCTGCTGTGCATGTCTGACCTATGGAAACACGCACTTGATTTCACTGTCATTAGATATTTCATTTTCACTTGGGGGTGGGCGAAGAGGTTTACTGTACTGTCTGTGGCTCTCGAAATGCATCACTCTTGTGCATTTGGTGGCGGGGGGGGAGGCAGAGACAGAGCTCAGACACATGCTTCTGCCTAGCCTACAAAAGCGGAGGGGGGTGCAGGGCGAGACCATATCTGACAGCACAGCCTCAGCGAGTAATAATTCATCGCTCCTTGATTCTGTTTCCGACGATCCTCCTGCTCTTTGAAGGAAGAAAGACGGTCGAAAGAGAGTCGCCGGTGATGTCCTCCGCAGGACGGCTCCGCGGTGGATGGAGCCTCTGGGCGGATGTCACAGCATGAAACCGCCCGTGTTTCCCGCCACCCTGCAGCCCCAAGGCCACGGTGCCCCTTTCCGCCCGCGACTGCCGGACCACTGTCACAGCGACCCGCTTATAGTGAAGAAAAGCAGGAAGCCCCCTCGCTCGGAACACAAAGCCGCCCCGCCCCACGTGATACATGATCACATGGCCCGTCTCTGTATTTCATATTTAGCCTGGATTCCACACACGGACAGCATTCTTCCCGTAGAGAATTCGCATGTCTATTTGCAGTTAGGAGAGGAGGGGGCTGGGGGAGGAGGGGCAGTCTGTGACAAACCCAAAACCCCTGTTTTATGAGCAGTACCCTACCGCCTGGGAAGCCTCAGTCGCGGTGGCCTTGTGTTTCACCCTGGGGGAGTGTAAGCGGGTCAGACGAGTCACCCGATCCCTGCCATGGCCCTGCTGCTCGCGGCTGTGTCTAGCATGCTTGGTCTCTGCCTTCTTGGTCATGGTTTAAAAAGAAAACATTTGCTAAATTAGGAGAAATATTTTTTTAATTATTATCATTCCCATGCCGAATTCCATTAATTTTGTGAACTCTAGCAGCCTGCTATGTCCAGGCCGCTAAATAAGGGCATATACAAGGGCGGGGCAACAGAGGCATTGGCCCCAACTGAAAGATGATTGGCACCGACAGTGCCCCCTCCCCTGCACGCCCCCCCCCCTTGTCACTCAAAAAATTCAAGATATATCATTGGTCAATGATCAGGTCTTATGCACCCACCCAAGTCCCTAGCTGTCATTTTATAAAGCCAATTCATGGGGTTCAATTCACGCCGACCCCAACGCCGACCCCGCCGTGCGACCCCGGCTGATTGGCCGATTCGGTTGCCGAGCAGGAACGCCTTCACACTCTGGGCCCCCGTGTCCTAACTCTGCCTGTGACCCCTGTTGACCTCTGGTAGCCATTACTCAAGATCCATTAGGTTGGGAAACACGAGCCTGGAAGGTAAAGCCGACACAGGAGGGATGAGGAGGCATCACCCACACATAAACACACACTCACGCACAGACCTGTCACTTTCCTTCCTTTTCCAATGTGAACAATGGCTCTTCCATACCACTAATAAGGCCCAGCACCCAGTACAGCCAGCATGGGAGGTGGTTGGGGTGGCAGTGGTCGTCAGCCATCCCACCCGTCGTACGCGCCAGAGGGGACGGGACTCCTGGGAGAGCTGTCTACCTGCCAGCCGCGGTGGCAGCTTGTTTGCCTCCATTACGAGACGAGCGGGCAGATTCGGAGGGGAGTGCCGCATGGCCCAAGGCGGTCAGCTGAGCCAGCAGTCGGTCCCACAACCCAGAGACGCCACGCAATTATGCTGTGGTTCCCATACCTCGTTAAGGAGGACCCCTCCCCCCCCTGCCCCCCGTCTATCCTCAGAGCCTCGCTCCGACTGACAGTCAAATGTAGCTCACAAAGTTCCCCACTTCCTGCTGCAGACCCCCCCTTGGGATTTCCAGGATTCACTTTGAGGTCGTGGCTCACCCACACGGCATCTCATACTTCGGCCCCAAAAAAAAAAAAAAAAACAGCCCTTTAAATGGAGAAGTCACCTGACATCTCCACTCAAAGATAATTGGCCGGTGACAGTGACAGGCCAGAGTTACCGCTGTCTTGTGAGCTGTTGGCCCACCTTCCCTCCCACCCCAGCATTAGTGGCCACATGCGGTGTGAACCGGTGCCTGCAGGCAAACCACCTACCGGCAGAGGTGACGATGAATCCTCTGCCCCCCCAGGGAAAATCCCATGGTGCGTAATGGCAAACATAAACAGCGTGGGGTCAGGGGTCAGTACACTGAGCAGCTTTGAAACCCCGCCCCTTTGAGTACAGAACAGGAATGCGCGGCGGCAGCCTTCGGATAACCTCAGAACCAGGGTATTCTGGGAAAGGATGTCACATCTTATTAAAAGGTGATCCCTGCTTTTCCGAGGGCCGGCTGTGAGGCAGGGGTGTCTCCGAGTCACCTCCTGCAGCTGAACGGACACTCGGCGTGGATACAGAGGGCAGTACTGACTGCAGCAGAACCATTATGAGCTTCAAAGATGGGTCGGGGGGGGGGGGGGGGGGGGGTGACCCCCCCACCATTCCACGTGAGTTTTTTATTTTTTCCTGCAAAAGCCTTTTTCCCCCCCACATGTTTTTTTTTTTGAAAAAACATAGGAGCGGCTT
>JAODKE010000041.1:2388431-2403828 GCA_026779605.1 Mormyrus hasselquistii
CAGACAGGCAGAGAGAGAGACAGACAGGCAGAGAGAGAGACAGACAGGCAGAGAGAGAGACAGACAGGCAGGCAGAGAGACAGACAGGCAGGCAGAGAGACAGACAGGCAGGCAGGCAGAGAGACAGACAGGCAGGCAGGCAGAAAGAGAGACAGACAGGCAGGTGCAGTTGGTGCCTGGTGGCAGCCTTTCCAGGCAGGTGTAGCTGGGTACCTCCTTGCTCTCATCCCTTTGGGAGGCTTCTCCTGCCAGCTCCATGGCAGTGTCACTCTGCATGTTTTCCTCCCCGGTCTGTCCATCAGCATGGTGCTCCTTTCTCTCTGCGGCCTCCGCATCGTTCTCATTCTCCTCTGCACCATCCTCTTCCTCCTGTGAGGGAAACGGTCACTTTGAAACCTCACAGCACAAAGTAATTTCCAAACCACCACGAACGTCACACAAAAGCCCTCTAAGCGCGGCCCGGCTAAGGGCTCGATTTGTTAAGATCTGTTGTTGTGCAGCGTAATAAAATGTGAAAGTCAAAATGAAAAACTTAATAACCAGAAGAAAAATTTAATGAAAGAGAAATACTCTGCCACTCAGGGCACTGTCACCGCTGGGGGGCTTTCGGTTACGGGGGTGGGGGCTGGCAATTAAAGCAGACCTGGGGCTGTTGGCCCTGGCCTGCAGGGACCGCCTTGTCCTCCTCCTTCCCCTCCTCTTGTCCCTGGTCTTTCTCCTCCTCCGCCTCTTCCTCAGCAGTTTCACCGGCGTCAGGCTCTCTGTCGCCCTCTGCTGGCTCCGCATCCCCATCCCTCTCGTTAGCCGTGTCCTCCTCCTGGGTCGCCTCCCCTGCTTCCGCACCCTCCTGCTGCTCCTCTCCTTCTTCCCCCTCCCCCTGCTTTTCCTCCACTCCCTCATTCTCCTCCACCTCCATCTCGTCTATGTCAAACGGGTTGTTTTCTGGAACAGGAAATAGAGATTTCCGGCCTTTCAGCTTCTCATACTGGGCACCGCTGGATTTCCAGAACTTGACAGATCAAATAGAAAACAGACAGACATCCTGCCCGCTGGGGTGTCACTGATGCTGGGCTCCCAGCTCCTTCCTGGTTCAGTGTCTCCCACACCAGCCCCCCCCCCCCCCTCCAAACATCCTGCTCTCCTTGGCTCCGCCCCTCACCATCGCCGTCTTGCTCGTCCCCGGCCTGCTCGTCCTCCCGATCCAGGTTCAGGTCCTCTGGTAGCTCCATGGCTTCCGCCTCCGCCTTCTTCTCCTGGTTGCCATGGTAGGGATCTACCTCGTTCTCATCGAACTCCCGCTGTGTCACGGACAGGATGAAGATGCCATTAGCGCCCCGGGTTCCTGCCCCGGCCCAGCGACACGCGGCTCACGCGCCCTTTGATGGATACACACAGATGGGTATAATTCAGATTAAAGAAGAACAGGCTGGATGTTGGATACCTCATCCATTTGCTCATGGATCTCCTCTTTTCCATCATCGGCGTCATCCTGGTTCTCATCTTTGTTTTGCTTCTTCTTGTCATCTTTGTTGGGCTCACCGGCATCGAGATTATCGTCCTTGGCCACCAGCTGTGATTCTCCCTGCAACGGCACAGACCTTCAGTGTCAAGGTGCCTGGGCAGATCCGTCCTGCCGTCACCCTGGCCCATCCAAGGCAAGCAGGAACGTGAGCGTATATTTGAGGAGTAACCCGAGCTCAGGCTTCCTAGAACGCATAAATACCTGGTCCATCCCCGGGCCGGACTCTTCCTCCTTATCGCTGGCGTCCAGGTCGCCGTCATCCTCATCATCTCCCCACATCCTCTCATCCAGGGTGTCCGTCTGGCCTTCTCCAAGGTCCCCCATCTTCTTGTCCAGCTCCTCCTCGTCCTCTTTGTCGGACGTGTCGTCATCCTCCCCTGTGACATCATTGACAAAGGTCAGGTTGCCGGGTTACCGTCTCCTGATGACATGGCACTGCCTGCTCCGAACACAGTGTGGTTTCTGATACAAACCAGGCTCCCCGTCGTGCAGCTTCCCGTCAAAGTCCTCCGACATCTCTATAGCATTGTCCTCCTCTTTAATGTCCCCCTTGGCCTGTTCTTCCTCCTCCTCCTCCTCCTTCTCCTGTCCTTCCTGGAGGGTGTCCTCTACCTGTTTGAGACATTTTTGTTTAAAAAGGCACCTAGCAGACCGCAGCATCCAGAAGGTTCCAGACCCCCCTCCCAGCTGTCTTTACCTGCTCCTCGTTCTCGATCTTGTCGCTGACGTCTTTGGTGCCCTCCCCTTCGCCGATGCCCCCGCCCTCATAGTCGTGAAATTCGGTGGCGCCCTCACTGTCCCCTCCCCCCATCAGCTCCTGGGGCAGACAGAAGCCCTGGACCGCACAGCAGGGCACAGGCTTAGGGCAACTACACAATTTACAGCCACTATACAGGAGGCTTGATTCTCCTTTTCAGTTAAAAAAAAAAAAAAAAAAAAAAAAGCAATTTACAAAAAAAAAATACTGAAGGGGACAAATGACAAATAAGCTGTTATTTACAAAAAAAACACTGTATTTTGTTTTCATGCAAATTAAATTAAACATTTCTTTTCAACATTTTTAAAATTCTTCAGCCCTCAAGAGTCTCCCTCAAGCTTTGACTCCAGGAAACCTCAACAGAAATTTCTAGTCAAGTTTTAAAGGTTTATTTGTCCCATGCAGTTACACTCAGTATCGCATGCAGTGAAATGCATTATAGCCGAGCTCCAGACTGAACAGAGGACATACGCCTAAGGGGGGGGGACAGACATACGCCTAAGGGGGGGACAGACATACGCCTAAGGGGGGGACAGACATCAGACATTGAACGATACTGATATTTATGCTTAGTGTCCACAGTCTCTGAGGAGAGCGTGCGCCGTGCCCACGTACCTTCTGGGCCAGCTCCGTGAAGATGCCGGCCAGGACGCAGAGAAGCTTTGAGCTGCTCCTATGGGCTCCCAGGGCGACCGCCAGGTAGTGGCGTGTCATGTGCGAGTAGGCGTCCAGGAGGGGCTGCAGGCGGCCCAGCCTCTCGCACGCCTGCCTCAGCTCCTGCACGCAGACGCACGGGAAGATGGCAGAGACATCGTCACGCAGACTGCGGGGGATGTGTAAGTGTGTACTGCGGACAGGAGCAAAATCCCGCCAGTGCTCGCAGGACCGGCGTGCAGTTGTGTAACAGCAATGTGGGAGAGCAGAAAGGGCTTCCGGAAAGGGCAGGAAATGGGCATGAAGGCCCAAATGCGTGTGACACTGTCACTGACGCATGCGAGACGGCTGGCATGGCACCTGGAGCTGAGAGGGACAGCAGGCATCTCTCTGGGCACCAAGGCGCTCCAGCAGCTGACCCACTGACACGTTCACGTCCGGCAGTGAGAGGGACGACACCTCCACACTCAGGGCCTCCTCGAGAAGCTTGGTGAGGTGACCAGTCTTCAGGAGATCCTCAGATGGGGGGTCTGCACCTTCTGCAGCTCAAATCGGAAATGACAACTTGACCTTCTGACGACGGACCATCCTACGGACTTCTTGGAGAGCAGACATCTTCTGCTGGCTCTGGTACTCTGGGCGTTTCTCACCTGATCTGTTCTCCTGGACCGCCTCTGTGCTTTGCTGCTCTCTGTCCATCTCCTTCGTCTTCAGCAGGCTCTGCACTGCACACAGCACCTTACCGACGACTTTCTCCAACTGGTCTGAGAACTCTAGCGAGAAGGGCTGCGGTTGGTCTGCAAGCGGGATGGAACAAGCAGCAGAGAGACGTGAGACAGCTTCCTGCTGAAATACAGCCCCATTTCCTGTGTGCATCAGAAACGCCTGTCCGTGTGGCTGCCTATCCCGCCTCACCCCTCCCCCTCCATCCGTCCGTGCGAAGCCCCGCCCTGCCCCGGCGGGCCGGTCCGTCACCTTGGTGAGCGAGGTCCAGAGGCGGTAGCAGCTCCTTCCAGGCAGCGAACTCGGTCAGGGCTACCTCCACCTCCCCCCGCATATACTGCAGCCCGCAGGCCAGGAGCGGCTGGGAGCAGCCATGCGGCGTGAAAAGCTGCTCCACCTCGGGCATGCGAGCCGCCACCATCCCGAGCCGTTCCAGGACCACGCAGCACGCCTGAAACTGGGACCTACAGAACCGAAGGGGAGGCCCGACTCAGCAAGCAGCAATCCAGCTGGGACTGGTACTCATGTTCGTTGAGTTTTAAACGTGCGGCTGCAGAGGCAAACTGCCAACAAAGCAGAGGGCGTCTAAACACGCATAATGCATTGACCGAGTACTGCGATTCACCGGGTTGGCACCATCTGTGCAGTTAAAGGCATTCAATCAACACCCATCTGACCAATCAGATTTGAGAACTGTGGTACAATATTAAATGTCCCTCCGGTAACGGCGGCACACTGGCTCACCAGGTCTGCAGCTTTCCCACAATGCACTGCTGCACCAGTCCGTCCAGCTCCGCTTTCAGAGCCTTGGTGTCAGTCAGCATGTCTGTGACTGTCTGCATGGCCCGCCCCCAGACAGGGTCGCCCCTCCTCATCAGACAGCCGGGGGGGCAGCTCTCTGCGTCTAAGGGCGAGGAGTACCTCAAGGGGGCGCTGTGCCGCACGCTGGAGCCCTCCCCCTGTGGCTCCTCCCCCTGTGGGGTTGTCTCGGGGCAGCACTGCAGGAGCAGGGACAGCTGCTCCAGTGCGACGGTGCACTGAGTGGCCAGAGTGTGGGCCCGGTCCACCCAGCGCCTCAGCGCGTCCTGGGGAGGCAAGGGGCCACCGTCCCGTCCCGCCTGGGCCACCGGCGACTGGACATCCCCCAGACATCCAATCATCTGCCTGTGCGCCAGGGAGGAAGAATAGCAGGGTTTTCACAAGTTCCGACAAGTTTTCAAGACCTTTTTAAAACCATCATGAGTGCATTATAAAGTCCTATTTCAAGGGTGAATAAGCAGGCTGGATGCGAAGGGAAATCAGTCCCAGATTTACTTGCAAAGTAAATGAATTTATTCACATAAAAAAATTCAGCTATTTGTTTTGTTGCTGAGAGAAGCCGCCACGTTAGTGCACTCTGGCTGGGAGAGCGAGGATAAGATCTGACCAGGCTAGTTTCTGATCAGTGGTTCCACAGTGGTTTGAATCTGTAGTTCTGCTTGATCAATACTGATTTTTCCCCAAACACACATTTAACAGCAAAACTTAATGCAACAAGACCTGTAAAAATCACATTTAGGATGATTTAAGACATTTGTAGGCCTAATATTCAGATTACTGGACTTTAGACGACATACGACTGTTAAAGGACCCAAAGAAACCCTGAATAAAAAGTTGTATTTTTAGAAGTGGTCACCACACACCCGGTCCTGCTTAGAAAACAAAACAACCCTTTTTTTTTTTATTATGATGGATTCCTAGGGCCAGCCATGGCCCTATTTAGGTGTCCCGAGGGGGGGGGGGGGGGGACTCAGTACCTGAGGTGGACCCACTGCTCTGTGAGCTGAGCCAGACGGCGCCTCTGTCTGAGCAGCAGCTTGAAGAGGTGGTTGGAGAATCCGCGACAGCGCTGGATGGCGCCCAGACCCAGCTCCTGCACAAAGTGAGACACGTCAGCGGGATGCGCACCACCCCTAAGGGACGCGTACCACCCCTCAGGGGACACGCACCACCCCCCAGGGGACACGCACCACCCCCCAGGGGACACGCAATGCCCAGACCACCCACGCACCTTGGCAGCGCTGTGGAGAGCCGTCTGCAGGGCGTTCCGACGAGCCCAGGAACGGTAGAAGTATTTCTGACAGCCTTCCCACGCGGACGACATCTCCGCAAACAGCCTGGGGGGAAAATCAAACCCCCAAAGACCCCGTCAGCCGGGACAGCCACCAATCCCGAGCCAAGCTCCCGATTTAGACGTGACGAGATATCGCAGCGGAACGCCTGCTGGGCCGCCCCTCACCTCCGCTCCGCATCCGCGCTACTCCGCACCGCAGACAGGGCGGCGCTCATCTCCAGCGGCTGCAGACACAGGACCTCTTCCTGGCTGGCAGTGCGCTCCCACATCAGCCCTCTGCGGTACGACAGGCCTACAGGAAGGACACCCAGCCGGACTCAGCGCTCAGAGTCACGCGGGGACTCCCGGCATCTTCACGACTCTGCTCTCACGCCACGTACCCATGTTAGCCAGCATCTTGAAGAGGTCGGATAGCGCCCTCTGCTTCTGCTGGAGGATGTGCTTTGCCTCCGCCTTCTGCTTCTCCTTCTCCGCCGACGGGTTCACAGAGAGGTTCTGCAGCTCTTGCACATGCCTGATGACCTCAGCTTGGGTGGGGGGGGGGAGGGGAACAGTCATTCATTAGGGGCCGAATGACGCCTGTATCCACTTCATAACCGGATTCTGTAGCATAGGTGCAGGTGGTCTTAACTCCTCACCTGTGAACTGATCCAGATCTTCTGACAGCTCTGGCAGAGGGTTCTTCTCCAACATCTGCACGCACATCTTCCTCATTCTCCTGGTGAGGGAAGGCAGGCGTCCTTGCAGGCTCGAGGGGTGGAGGCCAGGCAGCACATCTTCAGAGTTGTCAACCTGATGCACAGACACTCATGTGGAAGCTGTTATATTGGACAAATAAAAAAAATATATATACCTGCAGTACCTGGCCCTTCTTGAGGAGGACGCCCTTGAGAGCACCGTGCATCCTAATGAGGGGCGTCTCTTCTGAGCTGGGGTCCACACTGGGATCCAGACTGGCGTTGCTACCCCGCTGCACCAGCTCTGGGGTGCAGGGGGTGTTCAGGACTGCCTCAAACTTCTTCACAAACTTGAAAAGGGTCCTGGGTTCAGGAATTCACACAGGGTGTGGTTACAACAGATAGGAAGGGGAATGACTCCGTCAGACACTCTGAGAACGTGCCTAGTGCAACATACCGGTGCGTCTTCTCAACAGACTGCTTAATGGACCAGAAGCTGACATCATTCCATCTGGAAATTTTGACGAAGTCCTGGAGATGGTAACACGCATGGTTAAGAACGCCCTGCGAGAACGGCCTGGACTGCAAACAAAACTTTCCAGAAACATCCGTGAAAACAATGCACCGACCTTGAGCTCCTTCTCGATAGGCTGCCGCAGCTGTGTGATTTTAGCCTGCACGTTCTCTGAGAACTGGCTGTAATACTTGTAGAGATTCCAGAAGAGGCTGAGCAGTGGAACTGTAAGATACAGACCAGATAATGTCAAACGGCTACTTTCAAAGCACATGACTATCATGAAGTGATGTCCTGTACATACAGGGACTCCCCAGAGCCAAGTGCGCCCACCTTGACCGTCCTGTGCAGAGGCCACCAGGAGGTGGCAGTGGAAGGTGAGCAGCATGACTAGGCGTGTGTGAAACTCTCCCAGCGTGGAGCCCTCTATGAAGGCCTGAAGCGTGGAGGACACGGATGAGATGGACAGGCTCTCCTCATCGCCTCCTGCTGGGGGGAGAGAGAAACAACAGTCTGAAAAATGGGTCTCAATCTTGCAGGATGTTGGGTTTGTGTTCTACGGATATCCCAAAAAACGGCATGTCATACTTTTCGTATTGAGACCTTTGAATCAGATGTATGTTCATGACACCTAGTCATCATAACCCTGATTGGGGTAGTCTATGAAGACCTCAGCAGGACCAAGATCATTTCTGGTCACACTAATCTACATGGTCAGAGGGGCCCTTGCCTGTTGCAGGGTCGGATCCGTGCTCCTGCAGATGCTTCTCCGTCAGCTGGTAGATGGAGAACCAGTGCTTAGTGGACTTCTCTGCGTGACGCTGCAGGGCATTGTCCAGGCTGCTGGACCAGCAGCTGTGGGAGCCAAGGTGAAAGCTGTTGTTCAAACAGGAAACTCAACGACTCCCCCCCCCCCGATATAAGGGTCCAACAATACAATTCTAATACAACCCAACTATCTACCTTTATTCAGACATTAGTAATCAGATTCGATAACGCTTTTACATTCACTGCGCCTTCATAATGCATTCATAGAACATTCACTGCACCTTCATAATGCATTCATAGAACATTCCTAAGCAGCAAGAATACCCTCATATCTCTACAGCTTTAATGTATATTATTAAACATATGAAAAATAAACATTATAATTGTATAATTATATAATGTTTCTTGTTTATGTTTATTGTATATTAAAGCTGCTTAGGGATGTTAGGATGCTAAGGTGTACTTATGAATGTCTATGAATGCATTATGAAGGTGCAGTGAATGTTCTATGAATGCATTATGAAGGTGCAGTGAATGTTCTATGAATGCATTATGAAGGTGCAGTGAATGTAAGGGGTCACTCTCGCTATACCGCCCCCCTGAGCCCCACAGGATTTCCCATCATGCCTTGCTTCCAGTCTTACTTCAGCTCCAGTTTGCGCCACTGAATGATTAGCTGGGTGACGGCCCCCAGCTCTGCCCCAAGCGACACGGTGCGGCTGGCATTGTCCTCCCAGTCCTGAGGGGGTGGCAAGACACAGGGCAGAATTGAGGACAGCTCCACAGCGCCCCCTAGCCCCCCAGCCTGATTCTGCCCTCTGGACTGACAACACTTCCGTCTGTGCACGGTTAGCATCCCCGCGGCGGCCAATGGGGCTCGGCCTGCCGACCCCGCCACCGTCACAGCACCGTATCAGTCTGCTACGCGATGCCTCACCTGGGCCTTACGCAGCAGGATCTCCAGCCCGTTGAGGAACTTGGCCAGAGGACTTGAAAGACCGAAGGCCAGGATTCGCTCGATTACCACCATCAGCTGGATCACGGATAGACAGCTTAGTTTCACAAGCGCACAACGTCACACACTTGTCAAAGCTCTATACACAAAAGTCCAGTTTCAGTAAGACACCAACTAAGGGTAAAACTCAAGCCAGTTATTTCTGTCACCATAAAAATGTCTTCCTACAAAAATCTTCCTACATATCCCAGCATGCACTTCGCCGCACCTGCATGAGGGCGGGGTGTTCTGGCCACTCCTCCAGTCGCTGTCGGACTGCTGCGGCCACTTGCTCCAGGACGGGTAAGCACTTGCGGACTTCGCTCATGTTGGGGTCCTGGTAGAAATCGTAAGGCCCGTCGGTGTGCAGAGAGGGGGCGCCCTCCCGACCGGAGCCCCGGACCGTGTTCTGGAGGAGGGTGCTGAGGAGGAGCTGAGAGCCAACAAGCTTCTGGTCCATCTCAGAGTCTGTGAGGAAGCAGACATGGAAAGTCCGTCTATAATACAAAGCCGTTACAGGGCTCACGTATTTAATTTATTTCTGTATAGAGCTTCTCCCTTCAAAAATACGCAAAAAAAAAAAAAGTGAAAAATTAACTCAAAGAATGAGTGTGAAAAAAGGCGAGAGGGGCAAGGAAGAAGGAAGCAGCTGAGGCTTCAGGCAGGAAGTCGTCAGGCAGGAAGTCGTCAGGCAGGAAGTCGTCAGGCAGGAAGTCGTCAGGCAGGAAGTCGTCAGGCAGGTCCAGGAAGTCACACTGCTCATTTTTCCATGTGCATTATCATCCACAATTATTTGACACCAGTCAGTTTGTGCTGCTGGTTCAGTAATACACATCTGTAGCAAAATAAATTAATTTTTAAAATTCAAAACAATATTATCTATGTAATACAGTCAACCCACCCATTAGGTGATAGAAGTGTGAAATCACAGGAGCTGAAATCCGATAGGCCGATATCAGAGCACTGATGTGTTCTTCGCCGTGATTGGTCGTTGGGGATCTGCCCCGATACCAGAGCGACTGGGAGAAGCCAAGACAGAGCCGCTGGTGCACTCGCACGACGGTGTGCATGCAGGCCTCCGAGATGGGGTCAGGCTCGCCGGGCTGGTGGGGGGCAGCCCCCACATGACCTGCAGCCCCCTCCGGCTCCTCCAGCCTAGGCTCCGAGGTGATGTCAGCAAAGTCCTGGGGGGAGGAGTGGCGGGACGGCAGCGTTAGAGGGAGCAGGGGGGGCCCATGAGAAGCCGAACCAGCCTCCATGAACGATGCGGGGGGGGGCCTCGTCCAAAATGGCCAGTCACTGTTATCGTGCTGCTAAGCTTTTCATTTTGTCTATAACAAATGTTTGGGCGGAGTGCGGCTCTGAGCCTTAGGATGCCATTGTCATGACTGGAAGGTCGTCGGTTTGAACCCCAAGGTCACAGAGCGATGTCACCACTGAGCCCTTAACCCCTGACCACCCAGGGACTGTCTGAGCCCGCTTCTCAAATCTGCTCAGACACTCCCTGCGTCACGACAGTTTTACGTTCCAATAAATGAAAATGCATGTTAGTACGGTACATCTAACCTAACAGTCATCACAGTGTAGCCTATCCCACCTTAAACACGCTCAGAATGCTGACATTTGCCTACAGCTGGGCAAAATCAACACCTAAAAATCCTAAGTTAAAGTGTTGAAGATGTATTTTATTGAATAATCATACCCATCGTAAAGTCGAAATATCGTAAGATGGACCATCGTAACGCAGGGAGTGTCTGTTCATCACTCTGGATAAAAGTGTCATAAGACCAGTGGACTGGCAGCATGTAGCCTGAACCGCTAAGACAGATGGCAGCTTGATTGCCTATTAAATACGATTTAATGCACCCAGGGCGGGTTTGTTGCGACCCCCCCTGCTGCCCAGGCACGGTGCGGCCGTCACCTCGTCATACTGGGGGAACACTCCCCGGAAATCTCTCTCCTCCTGCTGCTCCTCGCTCAGGCCTGCGCCATGCAGCCGGCTGCGGTACAGACTGTCCTCCTCCTGCTCCCGCTCCCTCCTGCGTCGCTCCTGCTCGTCCCACTCATTCACCAGCGCCTGCGGGGGGGGGGGGGGGGCGGCCAGCGCCCCTCAGACCCCCCCCCCCCCCCCATACCCCCCCCCCCCGGTAAAATTCACGCTCATGCTTTGTTAGGGTGCAAAATGTAGATGACATGCACTCGGTCTGAGTTTACGCTGGAAAAACAAGGTGCTGATTGCCAACAATCATTTATCTGATGCCTAGGGGGCGGAGTCTGATAAGGAATAAGACAGTCCAGCCCGTCTCAAGGTGTGCGCACACACATGCGTGAACACAGACACACAGACACACGCACGCAAGCACACACACACACAACTGTTCAAAAGTTTTGGGCACGTTTTCTGTCCATTTAAATAACATCAGATCGATCAGAAATACTGTGTAGACACTGGTAATGTTGTAAATGAGTATCATGGCTGGAAATGGCTGTTATAACGACAATTGTGGGTTTTGATTGAAAATGGTCAGAAATTTTCTTCTGACACCCGTCAGTCTCACTCTTAATCACTCTCTAGGGCAAATTTAAAAAGACTGATCCACTTAATATGCATCTTTGAATTTGGGCTTCATTTCCTGATTCTCCAGGTCAACATGGATGAGGCCCTAGTCATTCTGCCCTCTCCGTGTGCCGTACGGATGCGCACACTGTGCCTGGCACTCCGCCCGCCCCTGCCCGCTTACCTGGCAGACATGCCGGAGGAGAGAGCAGGTAGCAGGGTCCAGCCGGCCGACGGTGAGAACATGGCTCTGCACGGAAAGCAGGGCGCTGAGGAGCAGGGCGGATGGCTGCGGCAGGCCGGCCTCAGGAGCCTCCGTCTCGGGCAGCCGCCTGGCCAGGGCCCGCAGGACGTCCAAGCAGGCCCGGGAGCAGAGGCGGTCCGCGCGGGCCAGGCACGAGGGGAGGTCGGGGGACGGCGAGGGGAGGGCCAGAAGGCAGGAAAGAAGGCCGGGCAGGCCGGGGGCACGCGCCAACGAGGCCGACAGCTCCGACGCCACCAGCCGCATGCCGTGCCGCAGCTGCAGGATGCCGGCCCGTAGCGGGCGCACCACGTCCGGGTACAGTGGGTACTCGGCCAGCAGCCTCTGCAGGAAGCTCTGCTGCGAGGCCTGCCACACCTGCTCCTCCCTGAGCAGCCCCGGCTGGGCCTCGGCGCCCCGCAGGGCCTCCAGCAGCCGGCCTAGCAGGGCCTGGATTGCGGCAGGCCGCCCGACGCTGCCCAGGTAGTGCTGCAGCTCCTGGTGCAGCCGGCCGTACTGCGACTCCCCGGGTCGGAAGGCCTGCTTGCGGGACAGCTCGCCGATCTGCTCCTTCACCCTCTGCATGCGGATCCAAAGGTACCTGTAACCACGGCAACCGGCATCGTTAGTCACCGCCGCCGGTGACTGTGACTCCGGGAGTCCGGACGGTCTACAGGCCGGCGGGAGGGGGGGGGGGGACGCGCACCGGACACGGGGGTGCTGGAAGCAGTCGGTGGCGCTGCTCTCCTCCAGCTCGGCCCCGGTGAGCAGCTGAGAAGACAGACTGCGGGCCTTCCACTCCTCCTCCAGCAGCGCAAGCTGAGGCACGGGGGAGAGAGAGTCACAGTCAGGAGTCACAGCAAAGCAAGACTCAGAGCAAAAGACGGGATTTGTTTGGCCTCGGCTTCCGCTGGTTTTTAATAACAAATTAAGTTTTTGTGCCATTAAGTGTCATATTTCTCCAATCGCTGGATCCAATATTCTATATTTTTAAGGTGGTAATTCTCAAGTTAGTAAAGCCAATATTCATTCTGGTAGTTCTCCAGCTACTGGAGCAAATTTTTAAGGTGGCAAGTCTCCACTGTCTAGACCCATTTCTCGGTGTCTTTTCTGTGATGCAGTGTGCTATTTTACTGCACATCATCTTTCTTTAGGCCTGGGCCCCTGATGCAGCCACCCGTCCAAACCCCCCCAGCAGCTGACAGTGACATGGCACCCACCTCCTCCTGGGCGTAGCGGAGTTTGTAAGCCCGCTTCAGTGCCGGGTCAAAGATGGTCTGGGGCATCCACAGCTGGATCTGCAGCAAGCCCATACTGACCCAGAACACGCCGGACCGGGCCAGCTGCACTGGCTCCTTGCCGCAGTTCTGCGCATATTCCTGCAGGCAGGTAGCTGCCGTGGCAACAAAGCCCTCAGGCAGGGTGTTTGCTAGCGCCACCTCCTGGAGTGTGGCCAGTACTTCCTGTGCGGCCGCTTCAGGCTCCACCCCTTCAATCAGGAGCTCACAGTGTTCTGTGTAGACCTCCTGGACACCAGGGGGCAGTATCTCTGTCAGCGAATGCAGTAACCGGCGCAGCACCAAGCCCTGTAGCCTATGGTCTGCGCTCCTGTCAGAGGGAGGGGCCAGTGTCAGTGTCCATTTAAACTTTTATTCCTAAGCTGCCTGCTGCCAGCGGGCCACTTACCTGAAGCTCGTTTGGGCAATCAGGCCCATGTTGTCCCACAGCAGGGTGCTGAGCTCCTGCAGCTGGACCAGCCTCTCCCTCCACTCCCCCAAGGTGACCCGGGAAGAGGAGAGCAGGGAGCAGCCTGAGGTATCCCAGGCTGCCCCCGTCACAGTGCCTGTCAGGACCCCCTGCACGCACCGGGACCACACAGCCCGACCCAGCATCGCCGGGCCCTGGAAGATGGGGGGAACATGAACATTTTCTTGCTCCCATGCATGTCATATAACTGTATAGTAACACAGGAAGCACTCACACACACACACACACACACACACTCACCGTGTCCGCAGAACTCAAAAGTGTCTTCTTGATCTTCTGCTCTTCTGGTTGAAGGGGATTCCAATCCAGCCAGCGCTCAGGGTCAGAGGTCACGCTGCTAGTCCAGCAGGCATCCAGAGTCTCAGACAGCAGCTCGCAGAACACAAACTGCAGCTCTTCCACTGGCTGGGAGGACACATTACAGCTTAGTGGAAGCTTAAAGCTGATTCACACAAAATTATACCAGTCAAGCTCATCGAGTTAGCCGACTACGGGATGGCATAGGGGTCCAGCGACTGACCTGTTGGCAGTTAGCGAGGGTCCAGAGAGGAGCGAGCCGCCTGGCGTCGGTGGTGGCAGACTGCAGGCAGAAACGCTGGTGGTGGCTGAAGCGCTGAGACAAACTGTCCACAAAGTCCTTCATACTGAGAAACAAGTGCAGTGAACAAGCAGGGTCAGTGCAGCACATGTGAGACACAGTTACGGTGGGCAGGGAGCACAGGGTACGGGGCAGTACGATGCAGGAGAGACACTAGGCACAATAGGCAAACTAGAAATGTCAATCAGCTTAACCACAAGCTTTCAAAATGCAGGAGGAAAAACCACAATACCCAGAATTCCATGCTACACAGGCAAAACGGTTAAATTCCACATAGAGGGGGAGGGAGGGAGGTCAAACACTCCCACAGTGAAGGTGTGAAGAAACACATTGATACCCACTAAGCCAGCAATAGCACCCAGTATATACAGGCAGGTCTCTCGCGTCCATCTGGACTTACACCCTACTGGAGATGCACACCAACGCAAAAAGGCAATTTACACCACATCATTTCACTTACTTATATGTGCTCTTTAGTCTGCGTTACTAGCATATTTTGGCCTTTTTGTGTTTTGCCCTCGTGCCCCATCCCACCCAAACCCCACCATCAACAGATGCCCCACCCTACCCACCCCCCTGTGCCGGACCCCCTTGTGCCCGTAAAGATCGGCGCCAGCGTCCCCGTGCGGCATCTGCAGCAGGAGCGCAGTCAGCCTCAGCTGGTTCAGCAAGCCCAGCTCCTCCAGCAGCGGCCACAGCTGCCCCTGGCGGGACACCTGGCGTAGGAGCTCCTCACCGGGAGGGGCCCCGGGGCCCCCTTCGCCTGGCGCGTGGCTGGGAAGGCCAAGCGAGGCCAGGACACTCCGCTGCCGCTCCACACAGGCCACCAGGCGCTCCACCACACCTGCCATCGGGGGAGAGCCATTAAGAGGGTGACTGCCATGCAGTAACACGGCCTACACACAGGGGGGCGACAGTCAAAAGACTCCCAAGCCCTTTTTCTCAATGTCAGTATCAATGTAGTTGCAGAGCTTTGCCTTTGTGGGGCAGTACAGCGGAGCAAATTCATCGGAGGATGAAATGAAAGGAATGTACCAGAATGCTGTGGCTGTAGCTGGTGATTGGCCTGAAAGATCAGGCCCCAGGCCTGCACCAGGCCCCCCCGGGCGTCCGCCCCCAGCGCGGCACTCCGAAGGCGGGCCAGCTCCTGTGCCCCGATTGGCCGGCTGCCATCTAGCCGAAGGTCACTCAGGTCCAGGGCCTTGCTGAGGCCCCCCAGCTGGGCGGCGCATTCGGCGACAGATTCCAGCTGCGGGACGGGATTGCAGCGTTTCACACTCCAGCGGGGACAGACATCCCACGGAGATGGGAGGCAATTACTAGACGGCACATTACCTTATAAGGTAACAGCTTTCCCAGCGCTTTCTGGATGCTTTTCAGAGCGGGGACCACCAGACCCGGGCTGGATAAGCAGGTCTGGATCGCTGTGGATACCGCCTGCAGTTGTGGCTGACAGCTGCTGCCCGGGAAATATACAGGTTCGTTTGGCAATGCAGGGCAACGTACACGCAC
>JAODKE010000041.1:2458165-2476606 GCA_026779605.1 Mormyrus hasselquistii
TTTCTTCTTTCTTTTCCTTGACTTTATTCTGGGCAAATGATTGGTGTCATTTCACTCCAAAGAGTATAAGGATCAGAAGACTGTCAAACGGACAGAATCCTGCACGTGAAGCTACAGCATTAAAATAAAAGACTCACACTGCTGACCCGACACCTGGCAGGTTACTTGCTTGCTGGGTCATTTCACCATCATGTCGTTCAACCGATGAGAGACAGGGAGCCTCGCCATATCTCACAGTCTTATGGGCAGAGAGACGTGGAGCCCAGCTCAAGAAAAAACAGTATTAGAACAGACTAACAGACGGAAACAATTGTGAAAGAGATTCACATTAAAGCCATGACATCTTCCCTACTTACCTTCAGGCAGCTTGGCTTGCAGTCCTAATGTGGAGACAGTAGAATGAATAGAACATGCATCTCATCAAGGGTCATTGAAGCCTTTTGCTTCTGACTATTAACTCAAACTATAGATTCACAGCTTGTGATTGAAACTTGTGGAAAAACTTGTGAAAGTCATCCTGTCTTCAGCTGAAAGTAGCTGGTCCTCCCATCTTCATACCAGGACTTTCCTGCACACCATCAGTCACTGACCACATCCTGGGGGTTTCTTATCAACAGTACTAACCTAGTGGAGCTTAACAGCAGAGGTGGATACATCCAGCCCAGAAAGTAAAAGCCCAGACCAAGATTTTGTGTCAACCAACCAGTTCAACTTTTTGCTTAAAATAAAATCTTGGTCTGGATTTATTTTCTGGATCAGAAATGTCCAAGTCTGCATAACTGTGACAGAAATGAATGAGATACTGTACAGAGAGACACCCAACTAACGCATTTTATACATATGTTCTTTATTTCATTAACAGAAATTGTGTCCAGACAAAAAAAAAATCATTTATATAACACTACTGTTTGAAATGAATGAAAATGAGGTTGCACAATACTGTATTTACAATTGGGGAAAAGTAATTAAATTTAATTAGGGTTGTGTAGCAAAAAAGTAAAAAGTCTAGGTAAGAGAATAAGCATATCACAGCTATCTCAAAATCGACAATATTAACACAAAACAGTCATCTAAAAAAAACCCAAGAGAAAATAAATGAACTACAAGCTTAAGAACCGTTAACATTTAAAAAATGGTGCACCAAAACCTACTAATACAATAATCCATATAATCTGTGTAAAAAGCATGTAGAAAAAACACCTGATGTGGTTGCTGATACAGCCATTGACCAGTTATGAGAGGTATGAACATTTCACAGGTAGATAAGTGTGAGAAAGTCTATACTGTTGACTCAGCAAAGGGGCACATGCCCTTGCATACAGTTCACTTAAATGTGAATTATGGCCTCTGTAAAAGTCTAAGGCAAAAATTAGAGGTGCACTTGTATCCATAGTAACACGCCGCCAGGGGATCAGGTAATTTGCAAGATAAAAACGCATAGTAAAGCGTGGCCATTTTTTTTCAGTTTTGAACACGCTTCCAAGAGCGGAACATTCGACCCGATTGAATTTCATTCTATATACAGGACGAGTCAACTGAATGCACAACACGCGATGACTCTAGTTTTGTAAACATTATCGTTTTTTCGTCCTCTATACATGACATCAACCTGTGCGTTTGCTCATATTTCCAAGAATTATAAAGTACTGCAAATAATGAAGAATGACTCCTCTGGAGAGCCAGTGTTATTCCTCAGAAGAGAAGCAGCGAATATACAAACACAAAGTCCAACATAAAACGCTAAGAGCATCAGTTTAATTCTGCCGATTGGCAATTACAGCTTTCGAAAACGCGGCGCGTCATTCGTCAGGCGGAGCGTCTCTGTCCACGGCCAGACTGAATTCTCATAAATGTCCGGCTCGATACTTCGGCACCCGAGGCAAACCACCTTAGACAGCTGAAGAAAGCCATCCATACTGCGCATGTCTGACCTACACTAGTGACAATGACTTGGAGATGGCTACATAGAAAAGTCTGAGATATGGTACAACTGAATGAGAAGAATACCCAATACAAAAATTCACTAAATGCTATGACAGAAGAGTCCGAATGGGGAAAAAAAAAAAAAAACTCTTACACTGTTGGCACCCTGAGACGATATCAAAGAACATGTTAAAAAAAACAACTTCACGGTAGAATTCCCATAAGAGTCAACATATTACTGAGATGACAGTGCACAAAAGCTTATCAGACTTGGGCATGGAGTCGGATCTGGCCAGGTAGTTGTCAGTTGCCAAGGAAACGGAGTGACAGCAAAGCGCAGAGGGCTGGCCGGGAACGTGTGTGCTCATTCAGCCATTGCAGGAAAGAGGAGGGACGCTCACCCCCACAGAAAGCACCGCGGACGTGACTCCAGGTGTGCATTTGGTACAGTGGCGGGATGGATGGGAGTGATGACATGGAGAGAGACGCGGCACGATGCTACAGACAGCGCTAACCGTACTAAACATGGAATATGGGTGACGATGACTATCTACTGCAGGAACCTTAAAGCGTTCATGAAAGTGACAGCAGCCGGTGCAAGGCTGCCCCTTCATTTCTGCTGTCCTATTTCGAATGTGCTTTTCATCGCATTTACTTTCCATGTCACCTTCGAGGGGGAAAGTTCAGAGCCAGGGCCAGCAGGGGGCAACCTGCGTGTTTGTGTGTGTGGTGTGTATCTGACATCGTTCATCGTTTCCTAACATTTCACCAAATGACGGTTCTCATTTCCACTAAACGCGAGTGTGGTGGTAACATCACAAAAACACAAGAGAAATAAAATAAATTAGAAAATAACACAAGGATACTCACGATCACATTCCCTCCATTAAAAGATTCTCTCAACAAGCGAACACACACATACATGTGTGCGTGCATGCACAGACACACACACACACACGTTCAGACTCACATACACATGCGCAAACTAAGAAAGCTGGGTAAGTGAGCCAAAGTGAGACAGAAAGTCTTTCATTTGTTTGTCTTCTCAGGGAACTTGAATAAAGATACCCTTCTCTGCTCCTGTACCTTTTACGCTGAGACAATACTCACCCAAAATAACATTCTCTCCGAATACAATACCATCACTTCAGGCTTCCAGCTGAAACCCTGCACGTCTTTCAGTGATATGATTCTGCAATTCCTGTTTTTGTTTTTGCAAATATCAAGACAAGGGAGACTAAATATTCATCTGTGGACTACAGACCTAGAAAACGCAAGACAAGAGAAATAATACAAGGAACATGCATTCCCACTGCAGAAATAGGTTTTTAACAAAATTTACAATTAGGGAAAAATATGACTATTTCACATGATTGTTCCACTATCTTTTCTTTTAAAACAACATCTAACTGACCACATGGCAAATGAACTCAGTCCTTAATTAGCTTATTCTATCCTCAAACAAATACAAACACAAATACTCAATATCTCCACAGTTTGCAACAGTTGTGTTCCTATTTTGCAATTTTGCACTTTTGAATAAACACTTTTTTCATATTATACACTAAAAGGTAACATAAAGAGAATAGCACACTAATTCTTTAGCGGTAAACCTCTGATGCCAATTTAAGTGCTTCAATTTTCTACCTTCCTGGGAATTTGAACGGAGGGTAATACCCTCCTGGAAGTGCTTACTGGTGTTGCGAGTGCCTAGTGCGAGATAGAAAGTGCCAGAATCTAGACTGAAGTCTGTGGAGATCTACATCCCTACATAATGTCTAAATGGAGAGCTTGTTTCCTATGTAAACGGCATCAAGCAGTTCATCGCCTCCTAGTGGCATTCATCCGTAACACTGGGACATTTCACACTGATGAGATTTCCCACCTCTTTTCTTAAGTAAAGGATTTCTCCAATACATATAATAGCCTTTTGAATGGATAAGGAAGAAAGACATCAACACATTCCAGAACTTTCTCTCAAGCCAAAACTGCTTCCATAAGGTAAAAAAGATTCACGTAAAATCAAATTGAAAGCATCCACTGTTTAAAAACATACTTCCTATTGACCTCTTCATCAACATCCAATTTGTAACTGGTAGGAACATGCAAGGGGCTCCACATTCCATTCGTGTGAATATGCAGTGTGTGCGTGGGTGTACATGTATGTCCTTGTATGTCTTTGTATGTGTGTGTGACAAGCTGATTTCCTGAGTTTCAGAATACTTGACTTTCAATCTTGACAGGAAACAGCCAAATAATATTTTCCAGCAGCAAAAGATGTCTGATGAAACCCAATGGAAAAAAAAACATTAACCACTACCTGTACAATTTTACTGTGACAAATGTCACCATGCTTCATATTATATACAATACAGTTCTGGACAAACAAGCACTTATATATCAACTGTTAAAACCGCCCATAAACAATGGTATTGCTGATGTGTGAGGACCTTAGCTATGTGATCACGTACCAACACTTGGTTCTGTCTTTTTTCAGTTTCAACACTGCAGAAGGCAAGAGAGGAATGTTTAGGTACAAACGTCTGTACAATATACGTTGGGAGTTCCAGTATTGAAACACTATAAATGAGCTGTACAGGAGAAATTTTTGCATATGGACACGTACAGTCTTGGGGCTGTATAAAATTCCCAATGTACAGAAGTTGTACTCTTATTTTCATGAACAATACTGAACATTCAGAAAACATTTCCTGAGACTGAATTGCTGTGACAAGGGCCATTGAAAATGAAAGGGGGAAAGAGAGAGAGAGAGAGAGAGAGAGAAAGAGAGAGAGAGAGAGAGAGTGAGCGATCAGAGCTGCTTCTAGGTCCATGGAGGTTTTCAGCTTTGAGATGTGAGCTGCCCATCCCTGTTGTGAAAGTGTGAAACACAGAGGCAGTGTTTCCACTGCAGAGGTCACAGCTGGGGTGTGGCGGGGTAGCACCGTCAAGAAGAAGTTCTGTGAGAGAATCTCTCAATGTCATGGTTTGGAGGAAATACCTGGAGATAAGTATTGCTGCTGTTAAGACAACTGTAGTGTTGACCTTCAAAAAAATACAACATAATACAAAAATACAAAACAAAACGATTTTTTTCTGAAGAACATTGGCAGATCTCGAGAAACTTAACCTCGGGCAGAGGTTTGTCAGGAGAAAATTAAATAAAAACAGGAAGTGATGTCCACCGTCACTAGGTGTACTCCTTTCTGGGCTGTTCGTCAGTGGTACATTTATCGGTCATTTCCTGGCAGAAATCGGTGACTGTCTGGTTAGTCTGTTCAAAGGTCAGCCCTGACTCCAGGTACACGGCTGACTCTCGAACTTCGTTGGCTAGAACCATACCCCCTAGGTTGTCAGCCCCGTTGCCCAGAGCCCAGCGGGCTGGGCCGGCTTCGCTCTCAGGAGGGCAGGGGGACTTGAGGGCACGGGGCTCTGGGGTGGGTGAACTGGAGCTGGTAGTGAGGTCGATGCTGGTGGAGGCAGCGGCAGCGGGTGGGGAGCAGGCAGTGGGGGATGTGGTGGTGCCGATGGGCTCACTGGGCCGCAGCACTGGGCAGTAGCGGTGCAATGACTGGACCTGCTCTGGACTGAGCTGCACATCCCGGTATACCTCCTGCGACAGGCAGGAGAAGTTCTCCCACAGCTCACCCATGCAGGCCTCCAGCTTGCTGCGCTCTGTCAATAGCTTGTCCTTCTCAGTCACCTGACAGGGAGTCACACACAGGAAACTCAGTGTCTTACTGCTGCAAGACATCACAGGCGAACACAGCTACAGGATCACACAGCTACAAAACATTACAGGCGAACACAACTACAGGATCACATTGCCTAACACAGCTACAAGACATCACAGGTTAACACAGCTACTACACATCACAGGTTAACTCAGCTACAGGATGACAGAGCCTAACACAGCCATAGAATGACACAATTCTGCTTTTCACAATTCTGATTTATAAATCGGGTCTTTGTTATTCATAACATCCTCTGCCAGCCCCTGGAGGATGGGCTCCCCCTTTGAGTTTGATTCCTCCCAAGGGTTCTTCAAATGAGAGAGAATATAAGGGGTAATAATAGCTACAGGACCCCACAGCCTAACACAGGGCTTGGCATCCGGACACCAGCATTTCAGTACTATACAGACATTTACTTACACTAACAATCTGATGAGCGGACTAGCAGCAAGCTTTAAATATTAATGATAGTGACTCTCAAACGTTAACCTATATAAATTCGACGAATCATTATGTTAAATGAACACATCAGACTTTAAACTGCAAAAAGTACAGTCACACCACCAAAGTCTTTTTAACTTGTTTATCCACAATATCTCCTCTTTTAAAACATGTTGTGGCTGTTGACCTCCCCCTTTCTTCACTGCCCCTTCAGCGCTAATCCCTTCCATGACATAAGGGAACGGCAGCATGTGGTGCTCCGCTAACCAAATTTAATAAACACAACGACACACTTAATTTACACAGATTACTCTGCGGCATCCTTGCCGTAATCTCTGTAATCTCTGTGAGCTTTACCTCAAGGACCCCCGGAAATGCGAAAGGGGTGTCTGTTTACTGCTTGGTGCCTGACTGAAGACATGGCGTGCTCCACACGGAAACAGCGTGGGGCCCAAGACGGTCTCCCCACCCTGGCTGCCATGGAAACCAGGGGGTTTACTGGAAACTGCCTCCTCACCCTGCCTACACCTGCCAGCAGTTTAATCCCCAGCTCACATGTGCAAAAGTTCACTGCTTGATATAAATAGTGCAGAAACCCTCCATCTATCCCTCCTCAGGCCTTTTGAGGGTCACAGATGCATAAACTACAGCTCTAACATTACAAGATGTAACACAGAAGAGTTTTGATAAAACGTTTACACAACTGGAATGCGAGTAGAATCCGAGTCATAGCTTTCCTCTGCAAAGTAAGGGCTCTTGACGGTAATGACTACTTGTGAGTGAAAGCTTTGTAGTGACTGAGACATGCACCCACTGCACGTACTGTAAAGACATGCACGTCCATGTGGATGCATGCGCACCTCTATCAGTGGTGTCAGTGTGCAGACGGCGTGAGCACATGCGTGCGGCTCACCAGCTTGCGGATCTCACACTCCAGGTTGAGAATGCAGTCCAGCTTCCGTTTGCGGCAGCGCTGAGCCGCGATGCGGTTCTTGCTCCGCCGCCGGACATCGTGGATGAACTCCAGCTGCTCTGAGGTCAGCTTGTGCATCTTCACCATCATTTGGAAGTCATTCCGTGGAAGATTTGTGATTTGATCGACAGGGAAGGGAAGTTTGACCTATGAGGAGAGATGGGCATGCAGCTATTCAAGGCTGGTCATTCCATTCACTCATCCATACATCCATCCATCCATTTTCCAGACGTATGCAGGGAGCCCAACATACAGGGTTGACACAACCTTCATTTCCCATGGAATGGATTCCAGCAATTTTGGGGAATGCCAAGATATTTCTGGAATTGCCAGCAGAGCTGTCTCCAGCTCGCATTCCCAAAAGAAGCCTCTGGCGCCTGGACCATCTCAAGAGATCTTTTATGAAAATAAAGCCATCACATGTTCTCTGGGACCAACACAGAGTGAGATCAATTGCTCTCAAATTTTCATTCAATGTATAAAAGTTACAGCCACCTGTGAGGATGGTCAGTAAAGTTTAAATATGCAAGCAATTTTAAGGTACTACAAAGGAAAAATAAACCACAAACCAAAAATATTAAGACTAAGCAAAAATCATAACAGAATTTTAAAAATACTTTTATTCACAATACAGATAAGATTTTACCAGAAGGTAGCTTAATAAAAACTACAGAAGGTGAATAAAAATAATTTCTTGTGTTACCCATAACCGTCACTAGGTGGAACCTTTGAGCCGCTAATACCCAGAGCATAACCTCCTGGAACATTGAGCAGTGACTCATGCTTCGCGAAGCGCTCCAGCACTGGAGCTGCCAACAAAACCCTTTCTGTGCAAACTGGTTTGAGTGGCAGGTGGGGGGGCCAATCCAAGAAAAACACCTCGCTGTCTCTCCGTCTTGCCTGGCTATCCTGGATGCCGTCAACGTGAAAGGCAGCAGAGAGCGCGGCGTGCTGGGGCTTGCTAGCCGCACTCGCACGCATGTCAGAGGATCGCTATGTGGAATGAATGCTGGAGCCAGCAGCGGCTCCCCGCGGGGCACCGCGCGCTGCCCGTGTGTGCGCGCGCGTGTGTAAGCGCGTGAGAAAGCCAGGTGTGAAAGCATCACAACAGCACGGCTGAAACACAAAGCGAACTGGAAAGTCAAAACGAGGCAAAACTCTGCTAAAAAACATCATAATAAAATAATGAAAATAAATAAACGAGATTTAACAAGATCCTTTGGAGGAAACGTTAAAGGGGTCAGTGATTGAAAATGGCAATTAATGTGTTTATATGAGCCGTGATGAGAGTGTGAAGCGAGGCTGAAATTTATGAGATGTAAAAGTATTTATAAGAAATATGTAAGCGATACGCATGAGGTGCATAAAACACACACACACACACACACACACACACACACACACACACACTCCTTCGTGGATCTCAGCATTGGCTGAGGAGCGGGAATAAGAGGCCAGGAGAACAGAAAGAAGCAGGAGCCCTGTCATCACCCTGCTAACGGATACAGCAGCGGAAAAACCCCGAGCCGGGCTGCCCGTTCGGCGGCAGCTGTGTAGTACGCCCCGTGGCCACAGGGTGGTGCGGCTCGTGACCGCCCTCTGGAAATGCTCAGGCTTTGTTTAATGCCATCTTTCCCTTGATTTACGGCGAGGGACACCCCCATCCCACATCCCAATGAAATTCTGCTGACGATATCACCGTGTCACTGCCCCAGGGCAGCTGGGGGCCGCTCACAGCAGCCTCACACATCTTCCTGTGAGTGACGGGGGGCGGGGGGGGCAGAGCGTGATTGTCGCCTGACAGGAAGCCCTCCCGAGGCCAAATTAGAGCCCATTTTTGAATGGTGCTGCTCTGAACGCTAGGCTATCTGACGTGCAGCCAGGTGCAGTGCTGCATGCGGACGCCTGCATGCGGGGTGACAGTACTGTGATGTCAGCGGCTGCCCTGTCTGAGCGTCACTATTTAACCAGACCACTAGGGGGACCTGTCCTGTAACAAGCCTACGATAGCAAAGTGTCCTCCAGCCTAGGCACCTGCAAATTCACACTCCCCTACCCCAGCCTTCTCGGGGGAAGCCCATGTCACCTGGCTCTGTGTCACGCTCACCGGGAGCACACACACGCTGACCATATATCCCACTGACCTCAGCCGAGGGCTCATGGGCTGGCAATATAGGAGTTCAAGATGTGAAGCCTCTATAGCGGCAGAGACACCGTGCCTCTCCTGTGTCTTACTAACACGCTGGCTGCTGCCATGACGATGCTTACTAATACTATCACTACTATCACTCCTGCTGTGTGTAGTACTCCAGCCCGCACAGCACGCGGTGGGTAAATACAGCAGCCTCACTGTGAGTCTATATTAAGCTGCTCTTCACCACACGCTGTATGTGGCTCTTTTCACAGAGGTGCTGCCTTGACTGTCCTCCTGTGGCCTCTACAGCAACAGCAGCCTATACTGTCGCTACTCATGAGAATTTACAGCACAGAATACCTGCAGCTTCCCCAGTCGGCCCTGCTACAAAGGGCCTGAGAATCCCACACACACACAGACAGACAGACAGACAGATAGATAGACAGACAGACACACATACATACACATACATACACAGACAGACAGACAGACAGACAGACAGACAGACAGACAGACAGACAGACAGACAGACAGACAGAACTTGGATTCCACGCGTGTCTAAGGAGTAAAATGATGAGTATACCTGAGAGGACCAGTCTATCTTGGGTCACAGTCACTGATACCTGGTTGAACAAAGCTTGGGTGGTACGACTGTATTACGGTCAACCCCAGGATTTAGACATCCTGAAGGTTCTACCGTAGAAAATACAGATGCTTAATTGACAGGGAGCTGCTGTACTGAGGAGATATTCTGCACAGCATGTCGCCAGGGATCGATCTGCTGGTAAGAAAGATGGTGACTGCCAAGTGGTACAAATAACACTGGATTACGAAAAAGTTTCTGCCCCTGCCTGGAAGTATTTTGGATTTATTACCAATGATGAAGGTGAGCTAGTTAATCCGTTCGTTTAATTTTCATTCTACATTCAGAATATTTGTGAAGATTGTGCATGTGAATAAAGATACTTGAAACATGGAAGTTGCAGCTATTTTTTTTTTTTTCGTTTTACTGATGGAAAATACAAATATAAAATTAAATGAATTGATCTGGGAACATAGCCAGCAGAAGATGTGTAGAAAAAGAAATAATTTGCTTCGACAAGGACCTACCTCCTCACTTCTCTACCGCTCAGCTGCCATACTGAGGAGTCCGATCAATGTCTCTCTGATTCTGGAGTTTATGGTAGCCTACATGATTGACATTTTTTTTTTAAATACCATCATATACCATATGCTGGGGTGAAACGCCTAAAAAGTTTGACGGTATGGAAAAATAGATAGAGCCCAGGTTTAGTCTGAAGCTGGCTCCGTTTCATACGACACCGACAGCAAACACCAGGACCCGCCCTTGGTCCCTGAGAACCTGCACAGGAGGATGTGTGGACAAGCGGCCTCGGGGATCAGACCGGATCGGATGGGGAGATCTTGGCCATTATCTTTTTGACAAAGACAGAAAGTGCCCTTATTCTATATCCCATTGTCAGGGTTAGACATCCAGAACTGGAACTGCAGAGCTCAAGGCAACAAGACTGTATGACCGGGGCAATCACACGCGTTTAAAATATTCATGAAGAGAGAAGGCGCTACTCCCAGTGCGACCACAAAGCGATCATAGCGAGAGCAGAGAGCACAGGCTGAGGGCATGACTGGCTTCGAAGGCGCCTGACTTCCTGTGTGAGTAACATGCCCAATAAGAGGTTAAGGTATCGCGCTGAAGAATTCGAGAGGGACTGTGCAGCAAACTGCTACCAACACATGATACCACTGTCACCTCCTCACCTGTGTTCGCCTGACACAGGCGGCAAAGGGGAGCTGAGGTCAGCGCACTGGTCTAGTTGCTCACCGGTGCTCAATTTGGTACGACTCGGCACTGCAATGCTAAGCTGGAAGATGCTGCTACTAAAACTCGTGGACCTTACACGCATCATGCCACACACGGCAGCTTCAAAGAGGCAAAAACACAGGCAAAGCGGGAATGTTTTATGGTCAAAAAGGCAGAATTCTGCTGCATGGCAACAAGCATTGTGTGACTGAGCTGCTCGAGCCGTCATCAGCTGGGGGACCCAGTCAGAAAAGCCCAACACAGTCCAGCAGCGCCGGCTCAGCCTCACAGTTTAACAGCTTCCTTTCTGGCCAGAATCTAAGTTGCTTCCACTCCTTAAGGCAGCCAAGGGCCGTACTCACCGCCCACTCCGCAGGCACACAGGAGCCCTATAAACACGCCATGCTCCAGCACTGTTTATTTGCGCAACTTGCTGCAGGAGCAGTAAACGATGGCCATCCAGGAAAACAAGGCAGCCGTCATAAGGTATCTACTCACCACAACTGCCATTACGGCACAATAAATTCACTGGCAACAGGCGAGCGTGAGATACGACTGTTGATCCAGTTAACAGGAACAGTTTAAACAGAGATTAATTCCACTTGTACACATAAAAGGCAAAGGGAGCTGTAGAAAGAGCCCTATTCCTGGGCTTTTTACAACGCCAGGGCTCTGAATTACCAGCTAAATCCACATGATTTCCAGCCAATGATCTCAGCAGTCATTCACATGACACATAAGTGGGGACGAGAGACGAGGGTGATGGAGGGAGTAGCGACACACCACCGCGGGGCCGTTTATCTCGCCCCTCTCATCGTGCGGATGCCACCGTTAGAGGCTGCTCTCTAACACGTTACTCATACCATTTAAGGGGGCTGGTTCTGCAAGTGCCGTCGCTATGGCAACACTTCCTTCACCCCACTCTGTTTTTCCCAAGTCCGCTTCCGCAGAAACAAAGATCCGCTCTCCGGCTGCACTAGATCTGGTGCTAATCCCTGGGTAGCCCTGCCATTTAGTGCGGCCATCTAAGCCTTAGCCATCCCACATGCACTAACTTCTACAATTTCTAGAAGCACTGAATGGATCACCAGGAAATGTGAAAGTGAATGACCAGGAAATGTAAAGGTTAACTAATGTGTTTTTACTTGAGTAATGTGTACATTTAGTGCACATTCTACCTATATGACAATTTGCAGAATCTTTCACTACAGATTCGCTGGTTACTCGTGTTCCTTTGTATTATATGTCCTTGACTTAAAATGTTATTTACATTAATTCTGTTTTTTTATATATTTAAATATTTATATCCTATTCATTTCTCTTTTTCACTATGACCAACATTTTCTGTGAGGGGGAAAAACAGAAACCGTGTGGGTCTGAGAGTCTGAGAAGAGGGCAGATCCATTCTGAAACAGCAGCCTTCAGAAATATTAAAAACAATATGAGCATATTATATGCCTGTACACATTAAATGACGCTAACAAATCAACATAATGAAAATATGTCAAACAGACAGGCACCACATATTGAATATATCAAGTTTGAATACCAACGGTATACGCAGACGTCTATATGGGCCGCGGACAGCAGCTTTATATGTGTACACGATGTCGTACATGTAACTCATTTACATTTAACAACAGGGATTTGAACCCACAAGCTATTGGTTGTCACCACAATCTGTTGAGCTACAGGTGAGCTGTTGATACAATATTAAATCGTACATTTTATTTTTCAAAATATGTAGCTATCATGCAATATATGGGATGGATGCAAAAAAATGATCAGTACTGCAATGCAAATTTTGATGCTCCATATTGGTGCCAGTCAAACGCCTGAGCTGCCAGTTGAATTATCTGCCCTCTGGTGCACAGGCAACAGAAGCATCACTGCACCTCACGTGCCACTGCTAGCTATTACGGTTGCTCTGATGTCAGCAGATGCTACCTGTTACCAAGTAGCTACCTTAAACACTTTTACAGTGTGTAAAGCGAAACGGTCCAAGTGTGCCTGTATTTTACTCGAAAGGATTATGACACCTGGATGTCATTAAGTAAAAAAAAATCTCAAAATTTAAACGATTCCACTTCAGGAGCCATACAACGCCTCCGCAAAGTTTGAAGAAGATACATAAAAAAAAAATGGACTTATCATCTTAATAAGTATCAGAACTGCTCTTCTATGCTATGATGTTGCAATGCAGCTTCAATTTTGGGGTGATCTGCCTCAAAATTTAATCAGTTTTAACTCATCGCCCATTCAAGCCTGTGAAATATTTCAAAAAGATCTGTCAAACAGTTTTTTGAGTAATTGGCTCACATACCGAAGTGTCTGAGGAGGAAGACAGGTGATAAGGCTGTGTCAGGTCTGGCCCTCGATTCCAAACGCAGACCTTGTTTTCACTTCTCTCAGGTAGTTAGTTTAATGATTACTGATTCTGGTTACGCACAACGGCTTCACACCTGGCTCACAGGTAGAGTTAGGCTGGAAATCAGCAGCGCTCGGACCTTGAGAATGTGATTTGAACAGGCCTGCCTTCGGACCTTGAGAATGTGATTTGAACAGGCCTGCCTTCGGACCTTGAGAATGTGATTTGAACAGGCCTGCCTTCGGACCTTGAGAATGTGATTTGAACAGGCCTGCCTTCTGTATTTCCCAAAGGTCAGAATACAATTAATGCCCCTAATTAGAAGCTGGGGATCGTCTCTGTTGTTACGAAGCTAATTTAATCAGAGGCATAACTTTGTGTGGAAATGCAGAATTACCGCCAAGCTTCAATTAAAATATCTAAAAATAATGAGTGTGAGATTTCGACACATGGCTTTCATGTGGTTATGGTCTCTCCTCAGCCAGGCTACCTCACTATAGCCATTCTCCCCGCAATAAACAAAGCACTCCAATTACAGCATGGCAACCCAGGTGTCTAACAGGATAATTGCGGAACTAACTAAGTTAGCAAATCACTTATATGCTAATCAAATAGCAATATGTCTCTGACAGGACCCTACAACATTTAAGTGGAAATCAAAAATACCACTTTGAACTGAAGGGAACATCCTTCTATCACTCATGTTCTGCACGCACACGCACACACACACACATACACCAAAAAGGGCCAAGCGAGAGTAAGACCACTTATTGACCAATATCAGATGACATCCTGTTCAGAATCGTCCCCAACCTGTGCTGATGATGACGAAAGCCTCACATTAGCTTCAATCACTGTCTATCTCACACACACACCAGCAGCGTTGGGTACTTTTGGATTTTAACAATTCTAAATCTGATTCAGATTCGACTCATCAAATCCAGTTCTTATCGATTCTTGCTTTTGATTATAATATGGCAAAAATTAACGAAACAATGTTTGAATAAATGTGTGGATTTTCCCTCCGCAGCTGCGTACTTAAAAACATATAACACCCACTTTAAATCATGTTTATTGCGCATCTGGTGGACAGGTTTTGTAGATAAAGACTGGTTTTGGGTTTGGTGGTTTCCAAACTAGTCACTGGTTCTTGGTCTTGACAGAGGAGTATTTTCTAATTAATGATATGTGAAATGAAATTATACCACTCAAGCTGAAGTGTACTTTCAGTTCGCAAACGTGAAAATAAGTTTAAGCACATAAAATGTACACATAAACTGGAGATACACAGATTCGATATTCGGATCGGTATCAGCACTGATACAGACCTTTTTGATGGATCAAGTATTGGCCATATCTGACAGATGTCTGATACTTATCTAGTTTTTGGCAGTTTGTGTTAAATCTATTTGTGCAATCATTTGCACGACAGCTTATTCCCATTTTAGGTGTGTTTTTTGTGGTATTCAAGCTGAACACTAACTTGTTGTGTGTGTGAATTAAGAGTCGCCATAAAAGGGACAGTGGAGAAAAGAGGAGTTTTCAGCTACATTCGCTCACCTCCGGCCCCTGGTCTTGCATGTGGCAGGACTCGCTGTCCCCCTCTGACAGCGAGCCCGACTCGTCGCTGGAGTTGGTGCAATATGGCCGCTCGCACTTGATATTGGATCGCGTCCTGCCAAGGATGGCATCCCCAGCCTGCACACCCTGGTCCTGCTGGTCGGCAGAGAGGCAGCGCGCGGCATTGGAGCAGGGCGACGAGGAGAGCTCGAACTGTGGCAGGCTGCAGGGGGAGCCCCCGCTGCCATCCTCGGCGTAGGAGTAGGAGGAGCATGAGCTGGAGGTCCGGGTCCTGGTTTCTGAGGGAGGTGATCGGGGGCACACTTTGATCGGTACAGGACAGCTGGTGTTGGGCCGTGACCGGAAGTGCGGTGTGGGCTCCACGGCACCACCGCTGCTGGGTGGGTACGCTTGGGAGGTGGTGAGAGACAGGGCCGTCCCCACCCACAGGTTCTTTGAGGCCTGCTCTGCAAGCTCCTTCTCTACAGAGTTGGCCCTGGGGAAGGAGTGCACCGGGGGGCCGAGTTGCTCACATGAAGAGAAAATGACACTCCTGCGGTCGGGCTCCGCCTCCGGCCTGCACACCCCATCGCAGGACGCCGCCTTCCAGGGCAGACCCCCAGGGAAGCCGTCAAGCTCCTTGGGGGATGTCACAAGATCGCCCGTCTCAGTGTCGAAAGGCCCATAGCTCTTCCTGTGGTCGCCCTGAGCAGTCCCCTTGTCCTGGGGGTCGGTCAACTGTGCGGCAAACAGCTGGCCCACTGTTCCGGCGGGTTTGCGGAGGGAGGCTCGTTGGCAGGGGGGCGAAGTTGCACTGAGCTCCTCGTCATCCATCTCCATGCCGGCCACGCCGTCTGGCTCGTCTCCCGATAGGCACAGCGAGACGGCCTCGTCCTCGGTGCGTGGCTCCTCTTTGATGTGCACCACTGCAGGCCTGGCCTGGCCGAGAAAGCCACCGCTGCCTCCGACGCTCTCCACGAGCGTGCCGGGAAACCCTGAGGTACTGCTGTGTGAGGGGTTGCTGTTATTGTGCTTGTTGTAGCCCTGGTACTTCCTGTACTTGGGGCAGCGGGGCATTTCCGAGGCAAGGTCCCCGGGGACTCCCACCGCGAGCCTCTCGTCGTGGTTGCCCATGGCGCTATGCGGCGAGGTGGAGGCGGGTGCTTCTGGTTGCATGGCCTCATCCTCTGAGTGGTCACCCGCCTCCCGGGCCGGGGGCAGTGGGGCCACCCTGTGGCAGAGCAACAGGCCGTCCTCCTCGCTGCGCAGTTGTGCTTCCAGGAAGCGGAAGCAGGAGTCTTCCAGGTTGTGCATGCGCAGGAACTCAGCGCACCGGATGACCTCCTGGATGTTCTCTCGACTGAGCAGCAGCTTGGCCGTATAGGCGAACTGCAGCAGCGGGCCGAAGCCCCGGGCTGTGACCTGCGGGGGGGGGGGGGGGGGGACATAAAGAAACAGTTAGATTGCTGGCGGCATGGATAGAGCTTGACTACTGAAGTATGGAGAGGTAACCCCTGCGAGTGGGATGGCCAGGCCCAGCACCGTCACATCCCAGCAACAGAACGCTCCCTGCGAGGTGCCCCACCCTGGGGAAGCCTCTCCTAACCTATTCTGGCCCCCATGATCTGAAAGAAGGGGATCCAACAGGTATTCCTGCTTTCAATCTGAGGAAACATGGGTATGCTTAAATTTGCAAGGGGGTTTTGGTAGGGAGGGGTTCCCAACTATAAAATTTGTAGAAAAAAAAAATTTGAAAATAGGAAAAATTTTGAAAAATTTATGAAAATAGGAGAGAAATAGCAAAATGCAATTTAAAGAATTATTTTTTAGGGAGGCTGAAACCCCCCTAAAGTAGGTTAACTCACTATTTGGGGGGGACGCCCCGGAACGCCCCAGTGTGCTCGGCTGGCCATCCAATCCCCTCATTCTCAATTGGCAAAAAGACTGAACAAAGGGTGGGGCGATGCAGCAAGGCTCAAGGTGCTGTGGCCGACGTTAATCATGACACCAATCAGAGTGGCCCGATATCCTGTGACCAGCGTCGTGTCACAGGCCCCGCCTCCCTGACCTGAGGGCAGTGATATTAACGCAGTGGGAGAGAGCGCCACCATGACCTGCGGAGGGTCACATGCCCGGCCTCCCTGACCTGAGGGCAGTGATATTAACGCAGTGGGAGAGAGCGCCACCGTGACCTGCGGAGGGTCACATGCCCGGCCTCCTGGACCTGAGAGCAGTGCCATTAACAGGCCAGGAGAGAGCGCCACCATGAGCTGCGGAGGGTCACATGCCCGGCCTCCTGGACCTGAAGGTAGTACTATTAACATGCTGGCAGAAAGCGCCACCATAGCCCGAGCCACATCACCTGCCTGGCTTGTCGGACCTGAGGGCGGCACTATTAGGGCACTGGGAGAGAGCACCACTGTGGCCCATGCTGGGTCAAATGCCCAGCCACCTGGACCTGAAGTGGGCACCATTACCGTGCCGGCAGAGAGCGCCATTACACCACTGATCTCTGGGAGGGTCCGTGCTCCGCTGCCCCACACTCTGCTGCCCCAGGCAGGCAGGGCCATGTCAGGCCCCAGGAACCAGGCAAAAAAACAATGGAATCTGCTCTGTGAATTTTTACAAAGGAAAAACATAGCAGGCTTGTGTGTTTACGCCAGAACTCTACAGAAATGCAGACCTAATCTGAAACTTTGCTAAAAAAAAAAAAGAAAAAAAAAAAAGAACATTCAAAATATCCTTAGTGATTACAAGGTGGAATTAATAATTACAATTAAAATGCCCAGCACATTTCTTGAACTGCTAAAGACTGTGGTTCTGTCACCTGGGGATATTCAAAACAAAGGAGTGTATTTTAAGTAGACACAGCGAGTCCTCCGGCAAAGCGGGCTTAATGAGGCTATGTTCTCCGGACGGCCTTGTGATTGGCGTTCTAACAGGTCCTCAGGTGCCACAGAGCCGCACACATAAAAGCAGGTCACTTTTCTTTGTGTATCAGGGCATACACACAGTTTAAGCGGCCTGAAGTTCCTCCCACGACGACGGGTTAGTTGCTGCTGCTGCCAGATTCTGCCCTGCGTGCCTCTCTGCTGATGGAGCTGCCCCTCCCCGCCTCCCCACCCAGCCCCCCATGCCTGTACAGCTTGGCCGAGTCCGGTTCCGCAGGACGGCACGCCAGTGCACCATCGCTGCGGAGAACCGCCTAGCTGCCTGTCAGGAGAGGGGTGTGTGCTGACACCTGCCTATCTGCCTGCCCCTATAGTCGCGTGCTTTGTGTGGTGCTGGGTCAAACCTGGGTCACAAGCCAGCCAGCCTGCCCGGCCCTCAGCCAGAAGTCGACCCGGAGAGCTGTCTGTGGGGGTGAGAGGTGCTCGAAAGCCACTCCAAGCAGGGCACAGGGAGCTGGTGGGGGAGGCAAGGAGCGGGGGGGGGGGGGGGGGGGGGGGGGGGGCGGGGGGGAGGTCGTGGGGCAGAGGCGGGGGT
>JAODKE010000041.1:2476706-2489420 GCA_026779605.1 Mormyrus hasselquistii
GGGGGGGGGGGGGGGGGGGGGGGGGGGGGGGGGGGGGGGGGGCAGGGCCGGGGAAAAGTGCTGAGCATACGCTGGATCTATTTTCAGCTTGCATCAGCAGCTGCTGCCTGCGGGGGCACATCGCTGTGTGCCCCCCCTTCCCCACACCATATGCACTACTGTTACAACCAATGGCTACATGAAAGATCGCAACAAGGGGGGGGGGGTTGCGGAGACAGGCGCTGAAAACAACAAAAAAATCCATACTAGACAGGCATATCAAACAAAAAAGGGCACCAGAGAACAAGAAAAGAAATGGAAAAAAGCAGAGAGGCGGGAGTAGAATATCGGGGGCGATTCGCAGCCATTAGCGGACAGGCTATACTGCCCAACGGTGCTGGCTGCATGAAGAGAGGCCGGCGGCCACATTAATCACGGTGACAGATCGGGGCCGCTTTACGCTCACGCCGAGCCCAGCCCAACCATGCCGTCGCCGCTCCCCACGACTCACACGGGCGTCCCTGGGAGCGCTGCCAAGACCCTTGGCGAGCACACACTGGAATGCTACCCCCTTCCACCTCTTACGATGGCCTTTCGCCTCCTAGTGGCAGAAATGGCTCATTAATTTGAGCTGGATCTGGAGGATTCACGCCACACATTTTAAACGAGAGTGCGGTGTGCATGACAACAGAGTGGCTTCTTGCGCACGGTGGGAAAAGCGCAGCCCGAGTGCAGAGCTGACTGACACTCACGGCCCGATGCAGCCAGCCGGCAGCCTGACACACTTCCCTGGAATGTTCAGCAGGAGGCTCGTCGGAACCCCGCAAAATCCCAGTGGAAAGGTACATTCGGGCGAGTCTGGCAAAGACTCGGTGTGTGCTGCAGCTGCCTGAGGCCTGTTTGGGGATTTCACGGAGACTGATTTCAAAACAAACAAGGCCCTCGACTTTTTTTGGCTTTGGCAGTCAAACCTTTAACGCCTACGCAGAGGAGCTGGGCCTCCAAAAGTCTCGTTCCCGCAAGCAAATGCCACACCAGGCTTCCGGGGAATGATGGAACAGGATCTGAACTGCATGAGCCCCAGGAAAAATAGAAGCTTTGGGGAGTGCGGGACCTTAAGAGATCGAATCATGGCAAAGGGCAGGATCAGAGATGCGTACTGTGTAATGCCTCTAAATGTACCATAGCCGGATCCTGCCGGCCGGGGGGACGACACGCGGCATCTCTGTGCCTTGGGGGTGTCTGCCTCATTCGTGTACAGCTCCCCCTGCTGGCACTCTCAAACAGCTAGAAGGTGACAGAAAGCCTTAAAGGCCCTTCTTGCTCCCCATGCAGGAACACGCCTGAAACACATCTGACTGGAAGATACCGGAACATTACAGACACCTAATCATCTTCCTATTGTGTATCCTGAGCAAGGGTGCCAGAGGGGGGGGGCTGGAGCCTATTCCAGGTAGCAGGGGGGCACCCGGGACAGGATGCAAGGCCATCACACACACACACACACACACACACACAGACCTGTACTCACACCGTTGTGAGCACCGTCCATTTATTTCTATGGGCAAAACCTTATTCACAACTCGACAATCTTAACCCTACCCAGTCCTAACCTTAACCATAAGTAACCAAACAAAATACATTTTAGTTTTTTGATTGCAGTCAGAATTTTATTAAAAACTGAGTTTCTCCTTATGGGGAACAAAAAAATGGTCACCCCAACATCAATATAACAGTGTTTTATCACATTGTGAGGACATCTGGTTCTCACAAAGTAAGGTATACCTGGACCACCACACACACACGCACACACAAACTCACACACATTTAGAGATGCCAATTAGTCTATCTGCATGTCTTTGGACCACAGGAGGAAACTGGCACAACAGAGAGGAGAGCGTGCAAACTCCACAGAGCAGAGGCAGGACTCACACTTCCAGGGTGGGGAGACTGAGGTCAGAGCAGAGTTGTCTATATTACACATGTGTACTAAACAGACCAATTAGATCATGAGAGTAAACAGAACAGGACAGACACCTGAACGGAGACACCGGGGATGCAGAAATTTGTGCATCACCTTCAGCTCTGCAGAGCCTTTTCCTGCTCCCAGTCATGCCCAGCACACATGCTCTAATGGCACGTAACGCCTCCATGCCAATGAGCTGGAAAGCTATTCCCAGGGGCTCAGCTCCTGAATGACAATGAGAGGGAGAGAGGGGCAGCGTAGCTCCCTCTGTGCTACACACAGCCGCACTGACGAGAGCGGTGGCATTACCACCGGCGTCGTGCCAGTGACATGTCGAGGGCCTGGGCGAAGCCCTGACAAGGGGGCGCAAGTGGCCACGGGAGAAGCAATGCGGGCAGATTGCTGGGCAAACGAGGCGGGGTGCTTGCACGGAGTTTCATCATCTCCACGGCGACTTGCTGGAAGTTTTCTCTGGCAGAGCAGCAGGCTGTCTGAGGTGCTGCCTGATTGGATTGTCGGTGATAACGGGCCTCCTTGGCGAGCAACGGCATAAAGCCCCCCCCCCCCCCCAAAACAAGCGCATTGTGCTACCACTGCGAGGAAGCCACGCCCCGGCCCGCCCTGACAGTAAAGCAGCCACTGTTAGCGGCTTGAGCGGTCCGATCTTGTTTACATAGCGATCTGAGAGAACAGCCCCTAGCTCAACACTTGCAGGGCCATGATGTCACCAGCACCCCCCCCCCTACATGCTCCGCACGTGTCAAGGTCATCCGCCTGGGAGGCGATCCGGCTTGGGGGGGAGACAGCTTGACATTTCAGCTCCCCTCTGCATCTGCCGCCCAGTATAGGTGTGGTCAGCTACCAGGGGCCCGGAGGCCGGTTTTCACAGCGCGACGGGACACGTCCTCTGCAACCGAGCGGAACCGCGCTCCGGGGGTCTGGTGGGAACGGGTCGAGCAACCCCAAAGCCCACTCCTCATTACCCTACTTATTCCTACACCTCTAACCTGCAAGGAAGCGGGGAAGTAACAGGACACCAGGCCGGGAGAGTCATGACAATGGAAGGTGAGAGAACGGCGGGCACGCGACGCCTGGGCCAAGGGTGACGGGGACAGGAGGAATCCCGCGGCTGATAACGGCGGCGTGGTGGAGCGCCAGCGTGCGCCCACAGTCAGACAGAAGCCGTATATTCAAGCCGTATTCAAGGGAGAAATGTACTGGTGAGAAGCCCGGCACACAGAAAGCCAGTCCTGCCTCTGTAGGAGATCACGTGTTAATGTATTAAAACAGAAAGAATAACATTTCTGTTTCCGTTTTACTGGTTTCTGGTCAGTCAGCTTTAAGCAAAAGCAAAAAGAACAGCGTGTATACAGATTTAGCAAATGGGGTGACCGATTCAGATATAAACTTAAAAGACAGACATCCTCTATATATGTTCAGGAAATGCTGCATTATATATTTTGACAACTCTTCACACATCTCTGTGCCTCTTTAGCTACTTCCCCTACTGTCTCAGACAGGAGGCAGGGCGTGATTACTGTCCACGGTAAGCAATACTTACCCTACCATAACAAAAAGGCAACCCTGACAGCAGAAATCTGCCAGGGCTCATGAATAATTAACAAGAAGCAGACTGCATTAAAGATAATGCTGTGTTTTCTATACAGTGAGTTTTACCCCTAAGGTGACAGGGATCCATACAGAGGAAATGATGAATAAAAAGGGGAGGAGGGGCCTTCTCCCACAAAATATGATGACCGGCAGCTTTCAGCGGAAGCTGCGGCTTTGAGGTGGCCCTCCATGCGCTGCGACACCCGCGGTAGCACTCCACGTGCGGCGACACCCGCGGTAGCACTCCACGTGCACCCCCTGGGCTGACTTACACACGAGCATCCTCGCTAATCGCGTGGCAGGTGCGCTGGGAAGGCAGGGTTGTGTCGAGAGGATAATGACTGAGAGGGCGCTAATCAGGGTGGCAAACCACACGCAGCGGTACTCTGGGAGAGGTGCTAATTGGTGATGGTGTGAGTGCCAGGTTTCACTCTGGTGTTAGTGCTACCTGATTCGCTGCTCGCCCAGCATAATATATGTACATGGTTGTGTGTGTGTGCATTATATGCGTGTGTGCGCTTTGCTGTGCCAGAACGGGACATTCAAAATATTTTTACATAAAGCTTGATACACAGAATCAATAATGATTGTTTTTCTTAACACACGAGATACTGAGGGAATAGTACTAATTACACACAGGTAGTGCAGTATAAGGCTTTGTCTGCTTCTCTAGCAATATGTCACCTCATTTCCCTTACAATCATTTTTAAATTAGACTAATACCCAAATGGTTCTCTCATCATGCGGTCACCTAGGTCCTTACTTCCATGTCCGCATTAATGAATGAATGTTACGTTCATATGGCGCTTTTCAAAAGACCCAAAGAGCTACACAGAACCCATGGGGAGTCACTTCAATCACCACCACTGTGTAGCCCCACCTGGATGATGTGACGGCAGCCATTCTGCACCAGTACGCTCACCACACGGTAGCTAAGGTGGTGAAGGGGCAGGAGAGAATTCACCAGTTAGATATAGGGGAGGGTTAGGAGGGCAGATTTGAAAGGGCCGCTGTGGGCGGTTTAGCCGGGACATCGGGGTCCCTCCCTTCACTTTCGGAAGATGTCAGGATCTCGGTTTCACATCTGGATTACCAGGTCTGAGGTATCCCTGCAAGCCTTTATATGTGATAGAATAAACCAGCAAAACTGTGAAAAGAAATGATTTGTTGTGAATTTTACAAACAGATGCTAACATAGTATGGACAGATTTGTTGGTGCCCCTAAAGAGACTATTTATCCTTGATTAATGTCATGTTTCAAACTAAGAGTTTAACCTTAATTAGTATCACAGGTGCCTTCAAGCTTTCCACCAGCCATTCAGCCTATTTAAAGGGAAAGAACATGCTACTGTGTTGTTTGGTATCACTGTGTGGTATCACACTGAACATGGACCAGAGAAAGCAAAGGAGAGAACAGTCTGAGGAGCTCAGAAAGGAGATTACAGATAACCATGTTAAAGGTAACGCCTAAAAGACCATCTCTAACCATCTAACTTAAGGTGGACAGCAAAAGCCTCTGATCTGTGGGCAGGTTTTCCTCATCTATCCAGCTAAAAGGTAAATTTAAAAATAGTTACTGATATAACTATGAAGGATTTGAAATGGCGGATGGCACGGTAGTGCAGTGGTTAGCGCTGTGGTCTGGCACCTCTGGGACCAGGGTTCTGTGTGTGTGGAGATTGTGACCCTGAATTGGTTACAGAAAATGAATGGATAGATGGGTCTGAAATGTTCAGGTGTTTGTAACATGGAAATGTCTCCAAGTAAAGCAGCGGTGGGCCCTACTGGGATATACACTAAGCTAAAGATCTCTGCTGGCTTGCCTGTGGCCTCCAGATAAACTGCTTCAATTTGTGGGCAAAGCCACTCAGCGTGGAGATAGTCATCTCCTGGGATTCACTGCCCATTTGCAGCGCTTTTCAGCAGTAATGTGTGTCCTTTGAATGACTTTACACTGTATTTGATGGATTTTAGCATTACATGTCATAAAGATGTTACCACATATGCACTGAGTTGGGTAATTCGGGTCCAGAGTGTAAGAGTCCAGACCGGGAATTTCTTTCAACCAGCCAGTTGAGTACTTTATGACTGTGACTCTTTATACTCAACTGGTTGGTTGAAATAAAATCCCGGTCTGGACTTTTACTCTCTGGTCCTGAATTACGTAACTCTACATATGCATTTTCAATTCATGTAATATTGGAGGTTATTCAAGTCAAAGCCATTTGTAATTTAAATTCACACACTAAGAGTTAATAAATTTGAAGGTCTGAAAGGCTGCAGTTTTAGGCAAAGAGAAGGGCTCTAATTATTAACATTTCTAATAATCTTTTCCTAATTCTTAGTTGTAGGTAAATGACACTGGTTTGGTGTATTATATTACACTTGAATGTGGTTTAAAGTCATGAACAGTCCATCACTCAATAACTGACCCGGGCTGCTTAATCAGAAACATAGGGTTATGCCATAATGAGGTATGAGAGGATGGTGAAAGTCTGTAATTAAGAACTTCATTTGACTGCCACCATGCCGTTAAGGTGGTGCTGACAGTAATATAAGTTTTTAAAAATTATAATACACAGATTTTTCATTGACCAGATCTTGAACCAAACTTTTTTCAATGAGCCTGCCAAGTTGTTCAGAGTTTTGTACGACCGATCATTTAATGAGGCTTTTGTTCTTACCAATAAAATCTGGCAACCGCACTACAGACAGGAGAACCAGTCTGGGAGATGCTGTGACAGATCATGGAAAGAGTTGATTTACTTTTGGGACGCCATTCATTTTGACAATGGCTACGCGTGGAGCGAAAGCAGGTTTGATCCATCTTGCCAGGTCATCTTTCATTTACGTATCCAGTGGATGTAATTAAGTTTAAATGGCCCGTTCAAGTTTAAGAAATGACAGAATGACTCTCGCAACCGGCCCCTGAATGTCCTCTATTATGTGTCATGCTTTCTGGAGGGCTGGTCATGAGAGTTCTCTCACACAAGCGTGACTCGCATGACAAAAAGGGACATTGCCTGCAGCCTGATTTTCTGCAAAAACACCTTCAGCCACAAGCTATATTTAATTCACATACCCAGGAATGGTACCATGTAAACTTAGCTGCTCAAGGGTTCTGTTTGTCTAAAGCAGTGGTCTCCAACCTTCATCAACATGCTGATCGCAATTAATGGCGACCCTTGGTCTAAAGAAGTGTTTCCCAACCCGGTTCTCGGGGGCCCACAGACAGTCCACATTTTTGCTCCCTCCCAGCTCCCAGTAGCAAAAACATGGACTGTCTGCAAGTCCCCAAGGACCAGATTGAGAAACACTAGTTTGACTTGTACAATTTCTCCCTTGTGTGACAACCCCCTAGCTAACTCTCAGGATGGAGTTCAGTACCATGCCACTGCTGGCTAACCCTAACTACAACCAGGAGTATTTCTGGATACTGCATTTTAATTAGGTGGTTTTTCGAGTAATAGATGAAAGTCACTGAGGTGGGTGTGCGTGCGTGAAGCTGGCTCTGAGCGTGCGGCCGTACCTCTTCTGGCAAGCTGACCACCAGCTCATTGTCTGCCTGCTCCAGTAGGGCCTGCAGGAAGTACTCGCTGCAGGCGGCCAACACGGCACGGTGCGCCCGGAACTCCTTCCCCTCGGCCAGCACGGTCACATCGCAGAGCACGTCGCGCCGCCGCTGGTCGTTCAGGCTCAGGAGCACGTTGGCGCAGTGGACCGTCGACTCATACACGTACATGGGGGCCTCAGGCTTCTCATCCACGGACATCCCGCTCACGCCCTGAGGTGGGAGGCAGGAGGGGGGTGGGTTTAACGAGTGCCATCTGTGCTTGTGTGTAAATGTGCTTTTTGTGAACTGAAGAGGAATACACCACAGCTGCAAAGGGACCAAACCACAAAGGATTATGCGTGAAGACAAAGAGAAGAAAAGCTGACAAGAACGACAGACAAGAATGACGAGGGACTTCATGTGGTCAGGAAGTTGTCAGGAATGCAAAGGGACCAGACGGTTGGTCCGACAGCTTTTACGGGAGTCAACAGAACAACAGATATCAGCCTTTTCGGACTGGTAATAATACACAGGCGAAGGGCATGGATGAGCTGCTCATTAGAGCTGGACCAACCCTAAAGAAGCGGCCATCCTGCCAGCATTTGTGTCTGCAGATCACACAAACAACAGCACGGGTGAGCCTTGTGTGAGGGCTGTTTGTGAGAACATGAAAGTATCATCAGGGAATACGGGTGGCGCAGGCTTCACTGTCCGTGTTCTGCTGCCGTTCCCATTTTACGACTCTCCTCTGCTGGTGCTGGGGGCAGAGGCCCACAGACATGCACTTTGCAACATTGCTTAAGAGGAATAGAAGTCTGTCCCTTTTAACAGCCATTTAAGTCCATCAGTTCAGCGAAGGCAGACTGAAAATTGTTTGTTTCAGAGACAGCGAAGTGGCTTTCCTCTACTGATGGGGGGGGGGGGCGAGTTCTGTACGCACCCCCCGGGCAAAGTGACAAAGCACAGAAACCCCATTATGACCTGTCTGCCCATATGTGGTCCCCCCACCCCCCCAAGGAGGCCTCCAGTGTAGCAATAGGAGGGTCTATCAATCCAAACGTCATGGAACACACATGGAACCAGAAACTGCGCTGTTTGAACAGGAAAGGCCGTTGTTTTTCCAGGGCCAGAAACTTCCTCTTTGGCTTGCCCAGACCTGGGAAACTCTCCGGCACTGTAACCCAGAGCACAGAGTACAGCCTTGTGAGTGTCACACAAAAATGTGAGGTTTATTCAGCTATAATGGCCTATGACTCATGGATTATGTGCCTTCTTTGCTGACTAATAGTCAAATGAGAGGCTGAACTCAAAGAGGATGCAGTTAAAATCGTCTTCGCCTCGTCCACAGTGTTTCCCTTTAGCTCCAGAGTAAATATTTTCCAGATCTACTTGAATGCACTTACTGCATAAGCAGTGAACCATGTCTCCTTAAATTCTGCATACTTGTTCCTGCGTGAAATCTTTGTCTTGAGACAGACTGAACAACTGGTTGGAAGTGTTTTGTTTACACTCTTGTTACACATAGGCGTATTTTTGTGTATATGGGTTACTTCTTGCTGTAGAAGTCTAAGACACCAACTCCATGAATCTATTGTTCCCACTTTGCATAAATGAAAATGATGACCTGACTGTTTTCAGATGTGATTACAAGGATCATGACAACAAAAACAGGCTACTGGATAAAAGGACCAGTGAGCAATCAATCAGAGAGCAGTAGGAGACACAACAGGCCAGAAGGACTCAAACGCGGGGCCTGTGCCAGGGTGCCAGGGTAGAACGGCAGCAATGAAGTAGCTGTACAATATCAGATGACCTTTGTCAGGCTGAGTTACCAGCCTGTTCTGGTAACGAGTTCCTGAAAGTATGTGAGAAGTTCTGCTGTCTGGGATTCTAAGCTCATAAGCGATACGGCTAAACTGCTTCAGGGCTGATGTCCCCACACAAACCACAGTGGCGTGGATGGTTCAAGAACACCAATGGCACATGGTCAGCCGGGCCAAACCTGGGCCCTCATATCCTGTCACCGCCTGGCGGATCCCTTCTTCCCCAGGCAAATGGACCGGCGTCTCAGAAAAAGACAGGGCCAGCATGTAGCTCAGTGAGCTAAGCCTCCGTGTCTGTCATCGGAAGGTTGCCGGTTTCAGCCTGGGCTCAGCAGAAAAGTCACGTCTGTGGGCCCTTGGGCGAGGCCTTTAACCCATATATGTGTCTGGGTGTCATGGAGAGCAAGATGGGGTAGGGGAAAAGAGAATTTTCCCGCAAGGGATCAATAAAGTGTCACGATTACAAAATGCGACGAAACCGCAGTGCTTCGCATGCATCAGTCTTCTGGACGCGACAGCTCTGCATCACTCACTCGTCGTTCTGAACTCGGACGACTAGCCAGCAGCCACCCAAAAGACCAAACTCCCATATCAGAGTCACTTCCTGTCTATATGTATGTGGGTGGGCAGTAGTTCTAAGAGCAAAACTCAGAGAGCAGCACCGTGTGCTTTACAGCAGGCCATGCGGATGTAATAATGTAAGATACCAACCTAGCAGCCGCAAGAATAGTCTGGCACTGGATGACTCACTGGCCGCAAGCATTCGCAGAGATGGTAGATGGTTATAGCCTGAATCAGTGGAAAACTGCCCTCATTTTTGCTTCCACACCCCATTAAAAATAATCTAGCGGTACTATCCTCCCCGCTCACCTGTCTGTCCCGGGCAGACAAAGCTGAAGGGAGCCATAGCCAGCAGCTGTGATGTCAAACTACCCGTCAAACCCAAGTCACTTTCCCCGTGTCGACCGCTGGCGCGGTGACAACGCGTTCTTCATGCTGGGCTCCTGTCTGCTCACTGCATGCGCTCGGCAAACAGCCCTGGCTTGGCAGGGGAGGCCTTAACACTGCGAATGATCTGCCGGCGACAGCCTGCACCTTCCCACCGCATCGACAGCATGGCGTCTGGGTCTCTCTGAATGCTACGGGGTGGTAATCTCATGCGCGGCCACCTTCCCCGCGCCGTTTCTGACCCCTCCAGCGTGGAATGTGGTACCGTGTACCTGCTGCGAGCTTACTTTAGCAGTCCAGCCATAAAAACCCGACCCGACAGCGCCTTCAAGCTCTACTGGGCATTAATAACGGCTTTCTGTGACTCATCTCCTGGTTTCACAGGCCTCCCGGCAAATGGCGATTTCGGACGTCGTGCAAACCGCTATGGAAGCTGGCGGCCGTGCTCACGGCTCCCGTCATGCGTGTTCAGACCGGCGCGCTACTACAAGCCTCCTCATGGAACATCTTCAAAAATTGTGTACATTCTGTTCAACGTATTCCCTTTGAACGGTATCTCCAGATTTATTTCTCTGCACTGTCCTCACGTTATATAAATGATTTAAATAAGGACAGGACAGTATGGCAAAATAAAAGCTTTGGACTTGTCAAGCTGGGAATTACACTTGTACTGTCAGAAAGAGCCGCATTTCTTTTTGTGCGGAGAGGGTGCGTCGCAGTCAGAGCACGGCCAAGATGTGCAGCAGGATGTTCTCAAGCCGCAGAGGCCATTACTGCTTTCCCGCAACAAAACAGCACGGCCGCTCTTGTAAAACCATAAAACCGGCTCAGTGGCGGCAGCACGTCGGCAAGGTACGCGAGAGGGCGCCAAGCTGCACGCCGTCGTGTTTCCCAGTCGTAAAATACGTGAGGAAAATTTCAGTTCAAATGAATTAACCCCATCCGATTATGATTTATGGTGTGAATAAAGGATAAATTACTGACTTCCTTTGGAAGCATTTTTGAAGTGCCTTGAAAGCATCGACATTGCAAAGCAGCAATTTATTGCCTTGTCATTCTTGTGACACACACATAATCCCTGAGCCAACACCTGCTTTATTGCTTCGAAACCAGCAGAATAATAATGGGCACATCTCCTAAACGCGTTTAATACCCAGCAGCCAACAGGGATGCCGCAGTCAGTACAGCACAGGCGTTCGTTACGATTTTTACAACATTCACTCAGAAATTGATTCTGATACCATTGAATGCAAGTTTCCCAGCACATTGTCTGGGAAAATGAAAACGAACCAGTGCAATGAGATATAAGACAGCTCAGGTTTTTCATGTGTCCATAAGGATAACAAACATTTCCCACTGAGCACTGTGAGGAGACGAGATAGGTACTCGGTGCAACCATGGAGTCAATAAAGGCGATCATTCGTTGGAGTCATTCGTTGAATCTCTTAAGAGGTAACAGTCTGGCCACTCAGGCTAGTTTGGCGGTCTTGGCATGAAGAAACAAACACTAATTTAAACAGAAAAACATTAACATAACGTTAGCAAGAGTGTTTGTAAAAAACACCTTATCAAAAAAAAAACATTAACATAACGTTAGCAAGAGTGTTTGTAAAAAACACCTTATCAAAAAAAAACATTAACATAACGTTAGCAAGAGTGTTTGTAAAAAACACCTTATCAAAAAAAACATTAACATAACGTTAGCAAGAGTGTTTGTAAAAAACACCTTATCAAAAAAAAAAACTACCATGAACTGCTTATAAGAAAGAAACATCAAAAAAAGGGTAGAAAATAATTTACTTTTTGTTACAATACACTACTGCAGTTCCCTTGCCTGGCACGCTGCTGTTTTCCGCCATTTGACATTCACACGCATGCTTTCAGCCAGCCTGTTCTGCCCTGTCACATTTGTCCGTCCTGCTCTCCCGGGGCACAGACCGCACGTGGGTCTAGACTAGCCATGAAGGACAGGCTTGAAGTCCCACAGGATCTAGACCCTGGCTTGAGCACATTTCCGTTACCGGTCATGCGTCGTGGCGAGTCTGGTGCCGTAGGGCGTGCTGTGCAATTTAGAGCGAAGGCTTCCTACCAGATGTCTTCAATTACGGTCAAAATGAGCACGGCTTTCGCCGCGATTCGGGAATCGAGCGCCAACAACAAATGTGCTTAGAGTGGTACGAAAACTGCAGAAATCAAATGCAGCCTGAAGGGAATGAAAACACTAATAAGGAATGAACAACTGTGGAGGAACAAAAAAAACCACGATGGGGAAGAATCGTTACAGGCTAATGCAGTGTCGTGTTTTTACAGGCTAATGCAGTGTCGTGTTTTAAACCACGTCCACAACACATTTAAAAATGTCTTTGTAAAGAGTTATAGGTCTTAGAGGATCATTGAGGACCAAGGACTGCATACAAACGCCCCCAAGGAACTGGAGGTCCCAGCGTGACACTCTGACATGATTTCACAGGCTACCTCACTTTCTGCTGGCCTGCTGACTGTGAGTATTGATTATTCTAAATGGCTTGGTAGGTCACCCTGAGACATCCTGACGTCTTCTCAATGTGCTGGCGGCCAAACGGTGTGTGGATGGGGGTTGGGGGACAGTGGCCACCCCATCTCTGCAATGTCTCGCAGTTTAAAAGGTGGTTGATTTTTGCTTTGACCGTGACTAGAAGACACTTTAAAGTTAAATGGGTGAGGATCTGCTGAGTTTAAGGGGGGGGGGGGGGAATATAATCCTTTTTTAACAGAACCGAGGAGTTTAAATTTAAGTGAGGAGGAAAGCCCCCTTTTTTTGCTTTAACTGCAAAATTATTGACAAATGGAGGTCA
>JAODKE010000041.1:2489520-2511903 GCA_026779605.1 Mormyrus hasselquistii
GGTTTGGGTGGGACAAGGGTAGGAAGGTGGGGGGCATGGGGGTGGGGAGGTGTGGGGGGGGGTGGGGGGGGGGGGGGGCGCGCGAGGGGGGAATAGAATCCTATTTTAACAGATAGCAAGAATTGATATTTAATTGAGGAGGAAAGCCCCCTTTTTTTGCTTTAACTGCAAATATGATGACAAATGTGAGTCATGACACCAGGCTTGCGCATACAGTGGTTATAGATCGAGCGGATTAACACTGCGATAAGAGCAAACAGGCACCGTTATCTGCACATTTAAGAGCATCTCCATTTCAAAGGTTTTCACTTTGAATTTTCTCTGATGTTCAGAAATGCAGGAAAGACAAATGAGGCTGGAATGTCTATGCATCTATGCGTCTTAAAACAACGGCACTAAGCAGCTGGGCTCTTTTTCTTTCATTCAGTGCTTAAAGTACAGGCAATACTCAAAGCAGCCAGAGAGAGGTGGTATGGTGATACTGTTTTTGTATGTTCTTTAAAATGAAAAATGTTATACTTTTAAAAATAACCAACCAAGAGTGTGCACTAAGTGTAAGAGGTGTGAGATCAATGCATATTTTTACAATGTTGTGTTTGACCCAGTATACACTGTAGTCTATCCTGCTCACATGAAACTGGCATATTAATGCAGGAAAATCATGAGCAATGGAAGGAAATAATGGCTGGCGATTTATGATTTAATCCAAGGTTGTTCCTCAAAGTCCCACTCGAAGACAGAAACTGTGTCAGTCTGGTGACGTTGGAGAAAATGATGTTTTACACCGGGACGGGACCAGGACGGAAGGGTCCACACAGCGGCTGCAGCCCAGAGAAGGCAGCAAGGCAAATAGGACCTCATTTCATCAAGTCTGTCTACGGGCGATGCTGAGGGGGGGTGCACCTCTAATTAACTGCTAATATATAGGTGTGCAGAAATTTAATTGTTTCAGCTCCCAACTAGGTCAGACAAAAGCATGCAGGGGCTTTCCAGGACGCACGGCGGTGACATCAGTGGCCGTGCCTGGTGACAGCGGCCGCCGGGCCTGCAGATAAGAGGGACAGAGTCGCTTTCACAGGGTCAAGGACGCCCTGATATTGATTCGCAGCTTGAGTGTGAGGAGGCATCAGAAGAGCCTTTGTGAACCCTCACTGCGGCACTTTGCGGCAGACCTGTGACCTCACAGCTCTGTGCTGCGGGGGGTACTCGCATTCATATAGTCATGTGGTAAAGTTTGAGAACCCTTTGGAATTATCTGCATTTTCGCAAAATGTCAGATCAGTCCTAATAATAAAAGACAGGTTTTCAGACCAAACAGCAGACACAACATTTCACCTCACTATATTTTCATTGAAAACGTGGTTTCAGCAGTCAAGGAAAAATATGTATATCCTTATGTTTAGCAACTAATATCCTTTATTAACTGTAACCTGAACCAAAGGCTTTCTGGGGCAGCTAATCGGACCCACACCGCAGTTCACAGGCATCTTGACCATCCCTCTATACCAAGCTGTTTCAGTTAACGTATGTTTGGTCTGCTTTAGATCATGACACAGCATTCCAATGAGATCGATTTCAATATCTGCCAATAAAGGAGGTTAGTTACTAGTTACTAAATATAAGGCTTCACATATTATAATTCCATGAATTACTTGGCTTGTTTTTCCCATTTGTTATGTAGATCTGGTAAAGACAAATGTCGTGCATGTTATTCATTAAATATGGCTGTCTTTTGATCAGAACAGAGCCGCTAGTCATCAGTCTAACATGGTCAAAATCCAGATAATTCCAAGGGGTTCACAAACTATACAGCCAGTTTTATAGATAAGACCCTAACAAAAAAAAAAGGTTTAAATAAATTTGGCCCTGTACTGTGATGAGTACGAATTAGCAGCTTAACAACACGACGTGGAGCAGGGGCTCCGGGGACCATGGACACCTGCAGTAGGAAGATCCCAGCGACCCCGCAGATGCAGGTCCCAGCTGTTTTTGCGACTGGCTTCGTTAAGCGCAGCCAGATGCATAATCAGGCGCGGAGGCCCTCCCCCCATTGGAAATCGACGCGACTGCCTGCCTACAGTTTGACTCCCGCTGAGGGTGAAACAGCAGATCATCAATATTGCGACCAGGTTTAAATATTAATTCTGTGATGCTGCCTGGCTCTATAGTGCGTGTATGGATTACTGTGTGGAAATCGGGAGCAGGGAGATGCGGCAGTGAGAGGCGTGCAGGTGAAACAAGTCAGAAAATCCTGCGACGCTGACGCCTGGGTGCCGCATACTCCTTGCGCCCTGAAAGATCCGCGCATTCACAGAGACACCTGCTCCTGGCTTCAGAAGCATGCAGGAAATCCACACGTCCACACACACGAGGCTGAGGCAGAGTGGCTGGGAGGGACAGCAGGTCTGCCAAGACTTAGTAAAGACAATGGCGTATCTGGGTATTCATCTTAAGTCAATCTTAAAGTCCCAGGCAACACAAACTACGGTCTGGATCACAGAGTAATGTGCAACTTAAGATACAGATAGATCAATACTACGTATGTTTCTGTGCGATATTGTTCGGGATGGTGATGCTGCGGGTGAGAGCCGGCTCCGGAGTCATGGCTCTGAATCATTCCTCAGAGTTTCGTACGTGTTCACCTTGTGACCCATACTTCAGCTCTTTGGCTATAACCTAAAGGCGTAGAGTGCAGAAAATCCAATGACTCTGGCTGTGACTGCATGTCTGTATGTGCTCCGCATGTACTGTGGTGTCCGGGATTCATAACTATCACTTAAATAGATTATTGAATTTGCTGAGAAAAACACAAGTACTGTTTATACGATCAAAAAAAAAATTCCTCGCTGAAAATATTTTTAAAAGGAGAATGTGTGAATGATGATTCCCTGAAAGTCGACCTGCCTATCTGTCACAAAGGATGAAGCGTGCAGCATTAAATGTTTCCAAGATGATGAGGCCACATGCATTTTAGCATCATCAGATTCCAGTCGTTAGCTCACAGCACTATCATTCAACACTACAGCAACAGAGGAAAATAACACTAAATCCTTACATCAATAGAACAAACACCCGTGCAGTTAAGCAAACAAATTGGACAGTAATATGTTATGCCATAATATAACCTCAAAGCAAATACTCAACTGAATTAAGTTCCTAAACACTGGAAGTTTATATTGGATTATGAGTTGAGACCAGGCTGAAACCGGCAGAGCAGAGAGAGAAATCAGAGCGGTAAAGTGGCAAGTGCATATTTTTTCAATATTTTCACTGAAAGCACCATTATCTATTCCTACACACAGTTTCACCACACTGCAGTTCATGGTCAAATAATGTCTAGTTGGATCAAACACCATCAAGTGCCCAAACAAGGCCCAGGTACTGGAGGGAGCTTAAGAAAAAAACGAAACGACAGAAGAGAAACGTGCATCCATGTAAATGATAACGCTTAGATCTACTCGGAGCGATGTGGTTTCTGAGAAATTCATGCAGTATTTCTGGTAATTCGTCTGGCTAAGAAAGAAAAAAAAACAGGGCAAGACATCAAAGAGATATACAATAATGCCCTGTTACTCTACCTTATGCTGAGAAAATGCCTTGTTTCTGTAAAACGCTATCTGTGTTCCCCTCTAGGTAACCAAAGAGGCAAAAATACTACAGCCGTTATCTTCACACCACCTGACATTCGCGCTGCAAAAAACCAGAGGACTGTTACCTGCGGGCCATGTGGTCACCGTCCTGGGCCTCCGTCCCTCCTAAACGGCCCGGGGGTGTGGCTGGGCCATTCTACTGTTAAACCAGGTACCCTCTCAGGAAGGTGGGAAGAGAACTCTCCGAAGCAGACCCAAAGGAATGGATAGATAAATCAAACAGGGGGTTACTGGGAGCAGATCGGGGAGACTCCACACCTCTCAGGGCGCGCAGTGGCGAAGAGAGTGCCAGCACTCTGAGGCCGGGGGCTGATTAAGAACGACTCGCGTGAATCAGCCCACTCCACCAGTCAGAAACAGGAGTGACTCATATCAGCGCTCAGTCTGGTTACAAACAATACGCACGGCGCGGCCACTCAGCGCCACCTTTCAAAGCCGGAATCTGAACCTGCCATTCTTCATCCGTCACCGTGACGACAACGCGTGCTGAGGGAACCCCGTGCTCACCGGGATCCGTTTTAATCCCGGGGCAGTTAAAGGCGATGCCACACACTCTGATTCCTCGGCCACGGCTGGCCCCGCCCATCCCATGCCTCCTTTCGGGACTGAGGCATGACCAAGGGTGTTAATCACTGCGTTTGGTGACAACTTCTAACCAGCCAGTGTCTGGCATCTCGAAGGGGAAAACGGGGAAAAGGAGGGGGATTTCACAGCACATACTCATCTCTGAACCTGCTCTGCTCTGGGGGTTACCTGGGGTTTAACGTCTCGCCACCGTTTGTCATGGCCATTTGCAAAGTGACGCATCAATGTTTCACGGCGAGAGAGGCCCGACATCCGTCACACCCCATTACGCATCACAGCCCATTAACCCAGTGCTCCGCGATTTCCGCTCTGCAGTAAGAGCCACCTGAAGCCGTGGGTATAGGTATCACGCACGTCAGTGAGTGACACTGCACATCTCTCTCATGGACGGTTTAACGGTTTCTCAACCTGGGCTTAACCACCCAGACGTCTCTGGACGGCCTCTCAAATAGAGGTATGCTCTGCCCTGTCTCCCTTCCTGACCCCGCGGAAAAAGCACCCGTATCTCACAAGGCATGCTCCCCTACAAAGCACCCTCCCGCGGTCACCTCACCCTCGGCTAATGAACCCGGTGGCCGGGAGGCCTGGAGGAGGGTGAGAGGGCTGTATCTAGGCGAGACCGGCTGCCAAGGTGTTAACTGAAGGCAGGCTGGACAAAAGCACACTGCCCCCTGCTGCTTGAGACCACGCGCAGAAACAAAAAAAAAAAAAAAGTAATTTAATAGGCAGGATAGTACACTGAGATAATAGCAAACACAAACACGAAAGGAACACAGCCACAAATGTCAAATCAGCAACAAACGGAAAATGTTATCATTGGGAAAGACAGGCCACAGACAGCCGCCTACGAAAAGCCTCCCACTGAGAGAGAGAGAGAGCGAGCAAGCAGGCGTACGTACACACCGCACCTGCCTGGCGCGGGAGCATTGCGAGCCCCTCTGGGATACACACGCCCCGTCCCCAGTGTCAGTCTAGGTGCTGCAGGCCTGCACGCATTTCATTTTTACTCAAATTCTTATTCCACCAGTTTCAGTCCAGGCTCAGTTTCATTTCTGCTGTCTATGTGCCAATTTAGTCTTACATTCTGTTTGTATAACTGTTGTAGTCTGATTACTTCATGGCAGTTCGTAAATGTTGCTTTTCAGGTCCAAAAATTGGTGCCTTCCCTATCTGCTGTGCTTCCAAACATGTAAATACGATGCTCAGCTTTGCGGCCCAAAACTCGGAGGAACGAACGCTAAAACAATACCCACTCAAATTTACAAACGTTTACAGAATTCTTTTGCTTTTCACAAAAGCTTTACTATTTTTTTTTAAACTTTTTTTATTATTCATTTTGGTTTTCATTTCATTTTTAAGAATAACAATCTCACACTGCTGCCTCCTGGACTGCTGCTGGAGAAGTTTCAGGTATCTAACATCACTGACCAGGGTCATTTAATACTGTGCTAGTCAAGTTCCTCCCTCATGGAAAAGCTGAACTCCTCCAGTTGACTTCAACAGTCATTCACACAGCGGCTGCTGAGAAGGGGCTGATTCCTAAGTTTTTTTATATCCTTACAGGCTGGGACAGTCATTTACCTACATTATGATTCATGTACTCTTAAACTCTGAACACATATTTAAAACGCTCCCCATGAGACAAGCTCTCTCCAAACAAAGCAGCATGCGCAAGCTATCTGTGTTTTACTACAGCAATCACAACAATCAGTCACGCCACACATGCCTTTCTCATTGCAGGCAGGATTAAAAACGCCGTACAGAATTCAGGGGAGTGGTCCTTACACTTCGTCTGCGGAGACCCGGAGCACCTGAGGCATCGGCCAGCCTTCAGCGGCAAGCAAGTCAGCGACACACACAGCTGTCCTTCGGTTTTCAGATCTCTTGCAAGCCCTGCGTGGGAGACGAGTAGCGATTAAGACCGTATCTCAAACGACTCAAACAGAAGTAGCCTTCGGATTTCAAAACAGCCCTGACACACATACACAGTGCACTCACTGTTTCACTTTTTGCATTGTTAAAATATAGTCGCTGGGTACAGGTCTATACCTGAGCTGACCTGTGGATCTTAGGGTCAGACCACTTCATTTGAGACTCAAAGGTTTAACGCTTAAGCTCGCAAACCTTTCGGTCACACGGACCAGGACCAGCAGTGATCTGTAAAGCCAACCTGGCTCCCGTCTGGCCCTCACACTCTGGCCACAGTAACAGCCCGAGGGAAGCCCATTCTTTAAAAGCCACAGGGCATTTAATGCTCGGTCACATGACCCCCCAAGGCCGACTGGAGAAGTCCGAGGGCACTGAGACTGGGACCCAAATCATGTGTAGGTGTGAATGTCAGTGCAGCCCTCTGGGCAGCACCTTCCCACAGCAGCTCTGCAACAGGATGTCCAAAAAAAAAAAAAAAAAGAGTCATAAGAAGTCAGAAATGTCTAAATAAATAAATAAATAAATGCCAGGACCTTCGTTGACTGTACGGTTGAAAAGCAGGAGTGATGCATGGAAGGTATTTGCTTTGTCGAAGATGTGGATGCAGGGAGGTTTTATACCCTGCCTCGGTTAACCACATGCATGGATTAGAAAAGTCAGCCACCTATCAATCCAATTCCAGCATTTAACATGCATCACTGTACAGTCAGCTGGAGCAGCGGTCGTCTGAGACCAGGATTTGAAGCTTTTTGTTCGCCCCTTGAAGCAGTTAATGCGTCAGGCAGATCTCTCCACCACACAGCTAAAATGATGGCAACAAAAGGTAACTGAACAGCAGTAAGACCTGTCTCGTGTCAGGTACGGTCTTTTACACCACCACACTGAAAAAGTCCAAGAAAACACACCATATTGGAGGTTAGTCATAGACAAAGCGTCATAAATTGTGGTTTCGTGACAACTGCCTCATGAGTAAAATCAAGAAAAGGAAACGATCATAAGGGGATATAAGAAACCGTGGAAATAGAGAGGGTGTGCTATCATGTACTTCACATTGGCTGGTATCTGGTGCGACACTCACGCTTTCAGACTCTCGCTCCCAAGCAAGAAATCTTATATATTATTTCATTATTTTCGTCATCAAAGTTCTGGGGTACTTTGCAGACCCTACGGACTATTTCCAAGGCAATAAAACTGCTGCATGCATGTAAATGCGTATGCAGACTCGTCTCAAATCAAAAATCTCACGCCAGTCAGCTGACCAAAGTTGGCAACCCTACGAAGGTCTGATCACACATAGCAGGAGGTGATGATCCTTGTGTAGTCACCAGACCTACAATGGCTGTTGGAGGGGTTTCTTTCTGGGAGGCCTCTTGTTAGACACAGGCAAAACCGTTCCGAGCCTTGACAGTCCCACGGACCGCCGACTGGGAGAGGAGGGAGAAGCAAGCATGTGCATGGTCACGGGATGGACCTGGAGGACATGGGTGCAGAATGTAGCGGCCGCTTCTGTGCCGCATATGACACCCCATCCTTTAGATAACCCAGGACACATTTCCCAGAATGCTCAGCAGCACCCCGCTCTCTCCCTTCCGGCAACACGCAGACAGTAAAGCTCTCCCCTGGCACCTGCGCGCTCCCAACGGGAACAGGAATGCTTCAAAAGTTAATACCGCCGCCGTAATTACGGGAGGCGAGCGTCGCAGGCTTGCCCCGGGCATTTTCATGGTCTTAATGTACAATAAACATAGTAATAACATCAGTTTAATTCCTTTTAAAAAATCTATTTCTAAGCGGGGGGAAAGAAACGTGTGCGGTACGTCACAGAGATCAATGGCGACCTGTCGCTATACAATCAGCCATTCGTTGTACAACTTACAACAATAACTGGAACCTGAGATTCTCGATGACATAGATTTATATAGATATTAATATAGATAAGAATTAACTCAATAAACATTATTATTATTATTATTATTATTGTATTATACTGCGTAACGAGGCCGGTTTCAGACCTGCTGGTAGCAGCGAGTCTACGGCCTCAGAGTTGTAGATTACTGACTGAAAAATCTCCCCAACCGCAACTGGTATCTTGGCACCCTTTTTAGCATCACCTCAAACACTCGAAGAGCTATGCGAAATATACATATTTTCTGAGGAGTATTTTTCTCTAAGCTATTTCCTGTGTGAGAGTTCGACTCAGTCCCCGTTGTTTTAATTCAAACGAAAACGCGGAGAACAAACTACACACACTCAGATGAGACGAGACGGGCGCCGCGCACGCGAGTGGGCACGCCGAATGCGCGCTCCGTCCGCCGCCAACGTTACACGGACGCGCAAATCTTCCACTAGTCTGGGCGGCTTTTATGGGCAGATGCGCAATCATTGCGACACCCCCGTTTGGCTTCTATTAAAAGCTGCAGACGAAGGATGACGCGACGTTTGAGATTTTATCAGTAGACCTGCACTGGAATGATACAGCCGGGTTACCATTTAGAATTGATTCCACGACGCTTTTCGTACTCTCCACCAACATCTGCTACGAAAAAAAACGGACACTAAAGACTTGATCTAACCAAACTCACAATCCCATGCTCTACTCAGTCATTTACTTCTTGGTTCCGAGTGACATGGACCCACCCTCCACGCTCTAATTGTGCACGGGACTAATTGTGCACATTGATCTGGGTGTGCCTAAGCGTCATTCTTAAGTGACGGAACATTTACCTACCATAGGAGAAATTACAACGAATAAAAGGAGGGAAAACAATATAAAGTATAATCATCTAGCTTTCCTCTCGGTTTTTCATGTTTAGCATAAAGCAGAGAAGAAAGCGTCCAGCCCCAGTACCGAGGTCTCTGCTCTGCCCACGTATGAAAGCAATCCTCTCACTCAGTTGTGACTATTCTGCGCCATTCATTGTAAAACGCTGGTAGGAATGGCCCTACGTGAGCGGCACTTTCATGACATTGGGGCTTTTTTTGCCCATTTGGGAATTTACATGCTGACTGTTCGTTAGAGACTCTGAGAGAAGGAAGGCAGGCGAGGCGCACGTGGCAGTCAACTGGGACGGAGCACTGGGTCCCGGCGTAGCACTTCGGATTGGGATAGCGCCCCTTTCACGGTACCTCTCACCTGGGAGACCAGTCTGACACTCTCTAGTGTACCGGAGTCCAGCTCCATTTCCAGCATGCAGAAATAATACGACCTCCCAAAAAAAGCAACGCAGGAATACAGCCAGCACAGATAAACATAGTGTTAGCATACTCACAGGAGACTCACCACACATTACGTCTAAATACAGTGTCTTCGTTATTTTCGATGGTGCGAGAGACCAAATGATGCCACTAGATTTTCAGGCCCGACTCCTGTAACATTTACATTTAAATCCATGGTGTGATACCCAAACTTTTAACTTCCATTTGCACCCAAATCATCCTAAACTGCATTTTGAGTGACTCTGGAATTGAATGATGCCAAAGTCGCCCATAACAGTCCCAAACATGCAAAGTGTTGAATGAACCTGTAGGGCTGGACTTACTTACTTCATCATGGATAAGCGAAGCTGTGGTTCGGCACCTTAGATAAAAGCTGCTTCTGATCATCTTTTCCTGCTACCTTATTATGATCGAGGGAGGAAAAACCCGCAAATTACCCCCTCGGATTCCTCTGATTGCCAAATAATTCACATTTGTTTGCGTAGAGTTTAGCCAACCCGTGGAACTCTACGTATAACATGGTATTTTTAGAAAACTGACCCTTTTGTGGAGTAAAATTGCCCAGACCTTGGAAAAAATAAGTTACCATCAATTTATGTCTGAGGTTTTTATCAGATATATTATTATTTAGGCCAAAAATATCGAAAAGCAGAGCTAACATGATGTTCTAGCCACTGTGCTGCCATGAATTTCAAAAGTGTGACCAATATTGTATGTCCGGATTCACTGTGCACTGCCTTGCAACTCAGAATATCACATGTGCATCATGCACCCTACATGCATGTGCAGAAAGCATTCATCTGTTCCTCAGAGCTTAATCCTCACAGCTCCTCAGAACATTTCCAAATGCTGGAACATCACTAATGTAGTTAATATTATTTTCATGGTCTAGATTTTTAATTGCTGTCCATAGAGGAAATTACAACTACAGTGGAGCTTCATCCAGTAAGATTATTCATCCATGTAAGATTATTGTTATAACACATTTTTATAAGTAGGCTGCCAAAAAGCATGGAAGAGCAGGCATGTTCTCCAAAACAACTGGAAAATAGTGTCATCAGCCAGGGGGAGAGCAGTCGCAGCAAAGGAAAGCTGAGATGCACACATTCTGGCCTTTGTCTCATTTTGTGTCTTGTGTCCTGTCTCACCTGGATGCAAACATTATCCAAAGGTCACGGGGGGGGTGGGGGGGGGGGCTAATGGAAAAGCTGGCAAGGTTGAGAACATGCAACCTCAAACACGGCCCACTGACTGCACACCTGGCTCTGAGACGACCTGTAAGCTTTAGCCCCCCCACGCTGGAAGGATCATCCCTGAAAGCAGCAATGTGGGTCCCCTTGTAGCTTGCGGCTCGGCCTTTTCCCCCCTTCAGCCGGGGTAATACCAGCCCTGTGCAGCGGTACTTAGTCAACACACAAAAGAGACTCAAAGAGACTCTGCCCCTGAGCATCACACCACTAATCTCATTAATTACAGATTTGCCAGTGAAATAACGCAGAGCTGGGTGCAGAGTGGGCGGAACTCTGGGCAGTCTGCTGGGGGCTATGATCTAGTGAGACGTGACTGGGGGTGCTCCCCTGGAAGACTGGACGACGGATGAAGGCACTAAGGGCTGCAAGGGGTCAGTTTTAGGATTAGCGTTTAGGGTTAGCACCATTGCTAAGGGTTACAGGTCAGGGTTAGAGTCAACATTCAGGATCAGGGTAAGCGTTGAGGGTTAGTGTTTAGAGATAGCATCGAGGGTTAGCGGTCACGTCAAGCGTTAGTGTTTAAGTATAGAGTGGGGTATTAGTGTTTAGGGTTAGCATCAAGGCTACTTGTGAAACACTGTGGACTGCCTGGGCGGGCAACCCAGTCTAGACCCTTGACTAGTTCACCCTGAAAAGGAGAAGGGCTGGCTGCTGTAGGGACTTAGGCCATCTGTTGATACCCTCCTTGGAGTGGAGAACAGTCACCCAGTTTCAAAGCGTGGTGAAAAACAATAAGGGGAGATTTCATTCTGCTTTAAAAAAAGAAAAAAAAACTTCTTATATAAATAAACCTCCAAAAAACCAACAACCAACATCTGCCTCTGCGTTTGCCAGTTATGAGTCATAGCAGAGTCACTGTAGCATTGCAGTGTGACTCATTCAATGCAAATTTCTAGGTCATCCAAGGAGAGAGATGATTGTGTGAAATGTAACATGCACCGGGATGAGAGCATTCCCTGCAGCAGCCAGGGGCAGGACCCTGCTGAGGAGTCGCTGTGCTTCCTGTTATTTCAGGCTCCTGGGGACTTCATGCCTACCTCCTAACCCCCTACAAAGAGGATGGTTTGGACACAAATCCCAGAATCCCCTACTGCTGTGGCCTAGCGAAGGACAGAACCCCTGCAGATGGGGGTCCAGTTGTGTAAATGTCTCTCTAGTCTGGGGAATTACGACAACTGGCAGCGAACAGCTTGCATCTGCTGAGGCATTGCTGTAGCCCCAAGCTCGGAGCTCCCTGCCCGAGCGCCGCGGGAACCCGCCTGGAATTCCCCCTCCTCCTGAGCAAGGCTGCTGCTCTGCGAAAGGAGCATCCAAATGCTAACAGGCTGACACAGAGGCGCCGCCCACAGCCGGAGTGCCGTGCCACGCCGCAAGCGTCCGCACACGGGCTGGGCCAGGCTTGGGGGGCTCTGCACCCCAGCTGGGCTGCGCTGAGCGTCCCTGAGTGAGTCAGAACCAGTTGGCCGCAGCCAGCGATGACTTAGGCGTCGAATCCCACAGGGCCAATACCACATTCCTCGCCAGGACACACAAATTACTCCTACTACTACTAGCAAATGCCTTTGTTTCACAGAACACTGCAGTACAGCAAAGCTTTACGTATTCCCATGGAAACACACGCACAGTGCGCACACATACATGCACAAGTACACACACACACACACACACACACACACACACACAAGCACACACACACATTCATTTCATTCATTCATTTCCCCCCCAACCCCTGCAAGCTGTCCTACCTTCCTCCCATTGGAGCAGCATACTGACCCCCAGAGGCAGACGCTCCTTCCACCCCCATTCATGCATGTTGGGCCGCTGTCACACATGGCACCCCGTGCCAGGGTCCCCCCACGCAGCTCAGAACCACACTTCACAGCATTGGCCCAATTTGCCAGTTAGCCCAGTATGCCAGTTACCCCAGAACACCAGATACCCTGACATGCCAGTTACCCCAGAACACCGGATACCCTGACGTCCCAGTTACTCCGACATGCCAATTACCTCAGCAAACCAGCTTCCCTGGCAGGTCAGATTCCCCGACATGCCAGTTACCACAGCACTCTGGTTAGCCCGAAACGCCAGTTACCCCAGCTTGCCAGTTACCCCAGCTTGCCAGTTACCCTGCCAGGTCAGTTACTCGAGCACGCCAGTTACCCCCAACACGCCGGTTACCCTGACCTGTCAATTACCCCAGCACGCCAGCTACCCTGACATACCAGTTTCCCCAGCTTGCCGGTTACCCTGACATTCCAGTTACCCCAGCACGCCGGTTACCCCCGACACGCAGGTTGCCCTGACATGCCAATTACCCTCAACATGCCGGTTACCCCCGACATGCTGGTTACCCTCAACATGCCGGTTACCCTGACATACCAGTTACCCCAGCTTGCCGGTTACGAGAAAAGCACATCCGAGAAATTAATTGGGTATGCAGATGAAAGAACATTTTCTAGCTAAGTGCTGGGGGGTGGGGGGTGGACTGGGTTGTACATGGGTACATTACATCAAAGGCTGTGCAATTAGCATCCGCAGCCCTCCCCGGCAAAGCGGATCCATGGCCCATAAGGAGTGCGTGGTTACGGCTGCTCTTAGACACTCCAGTCGCCAGACACCCCCCCCCCCGCCCCCAGGAGGCTTCCCCAGCACGACAAAAGGGAGGGAATGGGAAGCCACTGTGTTACTCTACTCTGCGTGTGCTCACTGAAGAGATGAATGTGCAAAAAAGGCATTTTCTTTGCTAGATATTTTCACACTTCTTTACTTGTTTAACAGCATTAAAAGTGATGCTCGCCACCAGAGCTGAGGCCAAAACTCTTGTGTCCCTTTTGTTGAATGAAACTCAGTATATCTGTGCACTGGGGAGACGCTGACCCCGTGTGCAGCTTTGACTCCGTGTGCAGCTTTGACTCCGTACTCCCACAAAGGAGGAAGGGGCGTCTCTGCTGGCAGGAAACTTGGCACATTTTAGAATGAACTTGCGTGACATATGCAGTGAGCTGAGGAGCTCCGTTTGGCAGACGGATGCATAAGTATGTTAAAACAAAGCCTGGTTTTTGTGCACCTGTGTCTGTATTCAGACAACCTCAAGACAACCTACCATGTGGCACATGTATTTACTTTTTTACAGGATCTCTGCTTTGTTTAGTGAATTGTTGTCATCCTCATCAGATGTGCCAATTATCTTATCTAAATCAAGTTACAGTTTTACAGTTCAGGTTATCACACACAGAGCCATCAATGCATGGTAAATTAATCCCTTTTTGCAGGTTTTAAAAACACACAATATGAGATCCTCCGGGAACATGCTGAGCCTTTGCGTGCCTGTGTTTCCCAAGGAAGCAGGGACCACCAGCGGGAGACAAACCGCTTATCCTCTCTGTGGGTTACTTACCCCAAACGGATTCCACAAAACATGCAGCCGCGGCTAAAAGTTTTGAGAATGACAAATATAAATTTTCACAAAGTCACAAAGTTTTAGGCTTCAGGGCAGCCAAGAAAGTGCAGCGAGCTCCAGTACCGTCTCCACTGCAGCAGTCAGCTGCAGGATCGGGGTGCCACCAGTGCAGAGCTCGCTCAGTAATGGTAGCAGACAGGTGTGAGTGCATCTGCACATACAGTGAGGTGAAGACTTTTGGAGGATGGCCTGGTGTCAAGAAGGGCAGCAAAGAAGCCACTTCTCTCCAAGAAAAGCATCAGGGACAGACTGATATTCTGCAAAAGGTACAGGGATTGGACTGCTGAGGACTGGGGTAAAGTCATTTTCTCCGAATCCCCTTTCCAATTGCTTGGGGCATCCGGAAAAAAATTTGTCTGTAGAACAAAAGGTGAGCACTATCATCAGTCCAGTGTCATACCAACAGTAAAGCATCCGGAGACCATTCATGTGTGGGGTTACTTCTCAGCCAAGGGAGTTGGCTCACTCACAATTTTGCCTAAGAACAAACCCATGAATAAAGAATGTTACCAAAACATCCTCCGAGAGCAACTTCTCCCAACCATCTAAGAACAGTCTGGTGATGAACGACGCCTTTTCCAGCGTGATGGAGCACTGTGCCATCAGACAAAAGTGATAATTAAGAGGCTCGGGAACAAAACATCGACATTTTGGGTCCATGTCCAGGAAACTCCCCAGACCTTAATCTCATTGGGAACTTGTGGACGAACAGAAAACCATAAATTCTGACAAACTCCAAGCATTGATTATGCAAGAACGGACTGCCATCAGCCTGGATCTGGCCCAAAAGTTGATTGACAGCAGTCAGGGCCAATTGCAGAGGTCTTGGAAAAAAAAGGGCCAACACTGCAAATATTACTGTAGTTGTCAATAAAAGACTTTGACGCTTATGAAATGCTCGTTCTTATACTTCAGTACATCAGAGAAACATCTGACAAAAAGATCTACAAACAGTGAAGCAACGCTTTGCGAAAACCAATTGTTGTGTCATTCTCAAAAGCTTTGGCCACAGCTGTGGAAGTGACCCTAAAAAATAAATAAACAAAATAAAACAAACAAAAAAACAACATTAAATCGCATATGGCCCCAAAGACCTGCACCGTGTAACACACCTCCTAGCACAGACCTTCGGGGTTTACTCTCTAAACAAAGGCAGGACCCAGGAACTAAATGGACACCTGCAATTGGGAACCGGTAGAACCAATCAACACGAACGATCATGGCCAACTGACACCCCCTCCTTTACTATCATCACACCACCACAGCGCACCTCTCTGAAGCTTAAAGTCCTCTGATAGTATCAGGACAACAATAGTGTAGCTATTAGCCTGCAGCGCCCATGCTGCTCACCGATGACAGGGACAAAAAGCGAACAAAATAAGATAAATAAATGAATAGATAAAACAGCATAAGGAGCCTTTGTTCTGGCCGGGAGCGATTCCGTCAGCCGTGTGCATGAGTGCCAGCTGATCTGCTCCTTTGTCTTCTTTTACAGCTGGCTGTAGAAAGACGCACTCAAGTCTACAAACAGCTGATGATGCGACAAACCGCCCAGAAATCAGCCCAGCCAATCATGTTGCATGCTCCTTATACTGACTTCATTTCCACAGTCAGACGGTTTTACTGCGTGTTCTGCCAGATCGAGATTTATAGCCTTCCAGCCAAGCCGTCCCCAATATCAGGGAGTGATAATCATCATTAAATGAATAATTTACTCATCTGGAAGTAATTGATGCTGGCCTGCGAACTGGAAGTTTATTGTTTAATTCTGTGAAATGCGTGCGGTGATGCTGGCCTACAGGGCGCTGATGGGTTTGATAGAGCAGCACCGCATGTTTCTGTGAACGTGCAGTAATTATATACGCGAGGTGAGCATGCCCTTCAGACCCCAGCGAACGGGCGGCTCCGGGGAGCGTCTGAGCCGCCGATGTTCGCTGATCCTCCGCGGGTTCATTTCACAGACTGGTACTCAAGCCTTTTAGAAATCGATAACCGCGCAGAAAAGTGGCGTCCGGCCTCGAAGAGAACTCTCGGCATGTGCCGTCATAAATCTTGTGTCATCTGTGTGCCGCTGCTACATTTTCCCAGCCCCGGGAGGATGAGCTCAGTGTTTGCTTGCCGTCCCACAATGCATAGCGGCAGGGTGGGGCCATCGATGCCTCCCAGTCCCTCAGGCTGCCGGGGGCTCGATACAATGGAGGCTCTGCATCTCGCCACCTGATGTCATGCCCCTGGTGCCCGCGTCATCCCGGTGCCGCGTGCCTGCAGTCCAGTGTTTGGCTCGCCCCTGGCACTGGGCTACGTCTTCCTTCACGCCCATGTGATGTTACTGACACACAACACAGCTTTCTTCTTCCGCCATCCACCTGCACATGCCACGGGAGCGGCCACCACGTGACGTTCATGCCAAGCACACGCCTATTCGTTGGCGACCGTGCCACCCTGCCGAGACAGGCTGGGCACTCCTGTTTCCATGGTAACACGTATCGGGGCGATTCCGGGCAGGTGGGCTCGCCGGTCAGGCTGCTTTGCCCTTGGCCTGTTCGGAGGCATCACTCCGCCCCGCCGAGCAAACACTAAAAGCTGTGAGCGAGCAGCTCCGTGCTAAAACAACTGCCAGGCGCTTTCAATTTCCACGAAAAATTATGAAATGACCCAGGATGCTGCGAAACGTGCACTCAATTCCTTTTTAAAACGCAGAACAGAGAAAAGGGTTCCCCTCCCTGACATAAACGACCCTTATTAAAAAGCCAGATGATTTTCCATTGTCACCGACAGCCAGCTTGCTATGGACACATCAAAACTATTTAAGATGGTGTCATGCCGTTTTGTGAATAAATTAGTCACGAAAAAATGATGAAGCTCATCTGCTGAACTCCTTTATATGTGGAAAATCTGAATCACACTGCAACATTTTATTAGCTTGACAAAATGAAGTGGAAACGTGGGCTGTCAGTGAGTCTCAGTGTTTCCATTAAGGAAAATCGTCAGCGGCGTCGCTCACTTCAGAGCGGCGGGCTGGGAGGCTGCGAGCCAAGCATGACAGACAGGCGCCTCGTCTCCATTCACATTCGCCAGGGAGCTTGTCGTCGCATAAACCCGCTGCATGCTTGCCGTGCGGCGCATGACACGTTCAGCAGGCAGTGCATGGGAAACAACCCCCCCGCCCCCCCAAAGCTAGGGCCGGAGTGAGGTCACAACCTTTCGGTGTGAAGGCAGCATGCGGAGGAGAAAGGGCATGCGAGGGGGAGAGAGAGAGACGGACAGAGAGAGAGGGAGGGGGAGAGTGAAGGTGGGGGGACAGAGAGAGAGGGAGAGAGAGCAAGAGAGAGCACAGTGCTCTGCATCGATGAGACGGGGCCTGCAGCTTTCAGAGAACTGCAACGTGTTGCATCATCCATCCAACCGAAGAGGACAGACAGGGGGGTGGGGGCTGAAAACTCTATGCTGGGAGACACAGGAGCTGCGGGAGACAATACGGTGGAGAAGCAGGCAAGCGAGGTGCTTGAAGACCCGCCCCCACACGTGGCCCCGAGACACTCCGCTGTCTGGCCCTGAGGTCCCGCCGTGCCCCCGCTCCCTGCCTAGGGCACCCCCCCATCCCAGGCCCTTGTTCGCAGCCAGGTGCCGTCTGTGCACAGGCCGGCCTGTGGGCGGTTGGCCAGTCAGCCTCTTGCCGTGGCTAAAAATACCCAGCGAGCGTCTCGCAGTGTGAGTGTGCACGCCAGGGCCCAGCCAGGATAAGGACGTCACTCGCCGGACACGTGAGGCACACGCCTGGATAGAGGCAGGCTGATGGGTGCCTCCTGCTGGCTCAGGAGGGCCACGTGTTGAAATACAGTGCAGTGTTCACTGCTACTGCAGCTCTGCAAAGCATGTGCTGTATGCAGTGTGCATGGCACCAGGGCGACATTTTGTATTATTTAGACTAGTGATGTACTTTGATGCAATAATGCTTGTTTGCTGATGTGTAGTGCATGTAATGCAGGCCACCATCGCCGCATTAATAAAGAACGTCATGGTGGCTTTGTGCCACCCTGCTTTCGCTGCATGCGGTCCATGGCTTTACCGACGAAGATTACGGGGTTTGGCCGGCTGACACATAAGCACTCACACACACACGCACGCACGCACGCACACACACACAAAGGAAAAGGAAAACCTGTCACGTGGTCCTTTTGGTCACCCTGAGATGAACACCTTCCCAGATACTCTTCATGCGTCATTTGTCGCACACTAGCAAAGTCGTGCATTTTCCTCATACTTCCCTACATGCTGGGACATTTACTGGCGCTCGCTGGTAAGAAACTCATCCAGGAACTTCAGCATTTTAGTTGTAGCTGGAATGATCAGCAGCCACCTCTGACAATGCGGATCCCGCTGAACAGCGCGACTCAGTCAGTGATGTCCATGTGAAATGGCCTGGCCTCATTTTCACCGGTATCATTCGCCCATCTAAAGTGTGAGACGCATCATCACATCTGTATGTCTTGTAAAGGGGGGGGTGGGAAGGGCAGAGACACCAAAAACCTGCTGCCTGCTCCCAGCGATGCTGGAAACATGTATCAGACAGGAACTCTGTGTTCAACGGCTTTGCTACCACGCGTTTCCTGGAGTGAAAGTCAGCCATTAACCTGAAGGTCTCAGCCCGCCACACAGGCTGGCTTGCAATCCATTTTTGCCTCTTAAAACATAAAAAATATAAAAAAAAAAAATAGTTACTTGTCACCTGGTCATGGTCCTGGCATTCCGGAACATTCCGTCGGTCGCATATTCAGCCCGTGCATCTCTGGCGTGCTACAGGTTCTGCCTGCCACGCTCAATCCCACGTTCCTAAACAAATTCCAGACAATCATCACAGTACGGTCCGAGGCTGACTGGGAATTGAAAGGAAGCAGAGATTAGCCCCAGGTGGCACGTCGCGGCAACGAGGCCCTCCAATCCCATAACACGCCTCTCCCTGCATGCTTTCACTGCTTCGTGGTGCCAAGTTAGCGCAGAGCCTGAGGGCCAACTGCTTACCACGCAGCTGCACGGGTTTCTGCGGATGATCAGGGTGCGCGAGGCGTGCTATCGCAGCTCTGCATAATAACAGATAATCGACTCCGAGATGGTCGCTCCCGGCAACCTCACATGGACTTCACTCTGCCATATGCATTCGGCAATGAAACATACCGCAGCGGAACAGAGAGGATTCAGTGAAAGCCTTGACAGCCATCCACCGCAAATATGTATCTACACATGTACAGCACTGTGCAAAAGTCTTAGGGAGTCAAAGAAAATGTTTAAATGATTTTCATGTTGGTGTAAAACTATATTATGTATGTCAAAGTGTGCCAGCTTAGCCATTTCAAAACCTAAAATCACCTCAAAATTTGCTCCAACTGTCCAAAACATCCATGTATTTGTTGAGTAAAACATTACCCCACCTTGTTTGGACAACTGATACCTCATTGAGTTAAGTTAGGTAGTTGAGTGAGCTGTTGGTGAAATTTTACAAATCTATGGAATGGATGGGGTGTTCATCCAACCATGCAGTAAAATATCAATATTTTTTGGAGAACAGAAGTAATTCTTCATTTTTATAATCGGCAAATCTTAAATTGTGGTTTCTTCCTGAGCAAACAGACACTTGCTACCCAGAAACTTTCTTTAACTGCCTAAGATTTTCGCACAAGGCTACTTGTAAGCATGTATACCTATATAACACAGAAAATACACAAAACCATTAAAAGTATCAAGGCCAATTTCTGTTTGTTTAAGGTATGGCCAAAATCACTAGGGAGCCAGAAAGCTGTGTTTGTTTGTACTGTGTTTATATAAACACAAAGGTAACCCCATGAAGCCTCTAATGCCTCACTGCGGCTTTGCTAAGGTAACGAGGTAAAGAGGCCTGGTCCCCCACGAAAGGCCCCGGGGCCCAAAGCGGAGCCTGCCGTCCAAGGGTGCAGCTCTTGGAACAAAGGGGAGCATCGATAACGATACTAGTACTCTTGCACTCATACTCAAGGCAACGAGTCGGCGCCGATATTCGATACCACGTGAAGATGGATCAGCTATATTGTTAGCATGTGAAATGTCTACAGTGTGGAAGAACCACAAAATGAACAAGGTCCCGCACATAACGAGCTTGTTCACAAAGCAACATGCTGACATCCAGTGCTGGTCTTCAAGCGAGGCTGAAATGGGTCCCAGTGATGCTCCGTATCTGATCCCACCCCAACCTCCCAAATGAGTCAGTGTCTGATTCTTTTTGTTTTTTTTTAAAAAAAAAATAAATCAGCACTGACAATCTGAGGAGATGCAAGAGAAAATGTGCGACGCAGAACAGAGTGAAGATTGGCATGTTTATTTACGCTTTATTTGTCAAACGTGCTTTGCCACCGCCGCCAACATGGGCGCGTGGGCGTATACGGCACGGAGCACAAACAGCAGCAGTGGGCGAGTCGACGGCGGAAACCAGCGCGCCTCTTTTTCCATGTGCAAGGAGGCCCGCCCACTCGCTGGGACGGGCATGCATCGGGGGTGCTGGGGCCCGCCTGGCGTGACTGGGGAGGGGGGCTAATGTCAGACTAGGGGATGATGGGAGCCATGGCCTCAGACAGAGTGTGCGGTGAAGAAAGAGTGAGAGTACAAGAGCGAGAGAGCGAGGGAGGGAGCGAGAGAGAGACTCCAGCGTCACACTTGGTGAGGGCTGGTATGAAGCCGCTGACTCAGTCTCGGATGGGTTCAGTGAGTTCAGCCAGTAAATAAGTGCTGGCTCGGGGTGCATTCCAAGACTCCACCTCATCCCCCGTATGCCTTTGGGGGGGGGGGGGACTCCTGGAGTCTGCAGGGCTCAGTGTTTCCATATGTGCTTCCACACGCCGGGAAGCAGCTACCTCTGCACCGGCTGCTCACCGCAGTACCCCCGTACCCCAGGGGGGGGCTGTTTGGGGCATGCAGGCGGCAGCCATTAGTACAGATGGCGCCTGGTGCTGGTGCGTACAGTAAAACTGTAGGTGAGCACGCCTGCCTGCATGAGACGCCTGCTTCACGCAGCCCCCAATCCAGGGCAGAATCAGGCCCCGGGGCCACCGTGCCAAATGGGCGAGCGGATCTTCCAGAGAGCGGGGGCACGCATGAGGCGCCTCTCCCCATATGCTCACAGGGATCACCGGAGGCTTACTGGTCGGTATCTGGATTAGAGAAGATGAGGAGGATGAGGGCCAGTTCCAGGCTGCAAGGGCTCCCTGTACGGGCGCCGAGGCGAGGAGCTCGACAGTGGGGGCCAGGTCACTACAGGAGTCTCCGGGGGGGGGTGTGGTGCTCCAAGGTCAGGCCCTGTGGGCGGGGCTGCAGCTCACCTCAGTCACATGACCACACAGCTGTCTTTCCCAGCTGCTGATCGGCGAGCTTGAACGAGCCGCATTTCTTCTGTGAACCAGAATCAGCGCCGTGTCCGTTCTGGACTTTTTGCGCACTCTGGGAAAAGCAAAATAACGCGCTGATGCAGATCAGCTGCCTCACGCTTTCCAATGCAATCACAATTACAGCGAGTCCGTCGCTGTAAAAGAGAAAAATATGCTGGCGGCGGCAAACTCTGGTTTCTGACCTGGTGTACGTGGGCTCTCTGTGTAAAAGAGGACAGCCTCACCACTCAGCGGAAAACAGCTGTCAAGCCCTGAATGACATTTTCCAGAGGACTGCTTGACAATCATACCCACACAATGCAAAAAAAAAAATGAAAACAACCAAAAACATTTGCCAGAACAGGAAAATATGGCTGAATGCAAAAACTGCTTCCCTACTGCCGTCTGTAAAAATCAATATACTTTTACTGTATTACGAGGGGCTCAGTATATCATACATCAACATACACCAAATGGCATTTTGCGGTTTATAAAATGGAACAGAAACCAACATATAAGCAATATAGCAGCCTTCAGACTTCTACCTGTTTCCCCCAGAAGCCCCCAGCCCTCCCTGGCTTTGAGGACCAACCCTGGAAAATCCAGAACAAAAAAAAAACTAAACATCACTATCAGAGTCTTGCGATTAAAATGAGCAGCCACAACCCTGAAGCAGAGTAACGTGAAAGCCACAGGTCAGAGCTGCGAAAGTGGGCATTAGCGATGGTAATGTATTCGGGGAGCTATCTAAAGTCGAAAGATTCCTGACATGGCACATAACTGTATCCATGGAGATCCAGTGACCTAAAATCCAAGGCACCAATTCAAAATCGGACAAAAACGACAAAAGGTTTTACTTACATAATAAGGCACCTCCCCCCCCCCCCCCCCCAGGGCAGCCC
>JAODKE010000041.1:2525624-2543193 GCA_026779605.1 Mormyrus hasselquistii
TCCACCCCCCGTCCCCTCGCCTCGCCTCTCGCACGAGCCACCTGTACACGCCGCGCCGCCGCTCCCGGCAGCGCGCGCAAACAGCCTGCAGCTGCGCGCGAGTCAAACGCCCCCCGACGCCGCCGCGCTTCGCTGTCCGAGCGGCTCCACATTACAGAATCAATCACAGTTAAATACCGTACATAACAACGGTATTTAACGCGCAGAGACGCGGAATATATTTTATCACTGTAGAGATGATCTTATCTGACATCAAGATATGAGAATGATACCAGAAATGAGGCAGAAAGAAAATAAATGTTCATGGCATATATTTTAATTACCATCACGAAAATATCATATTAAGAATATAACTGATAAATATAAAAATAATATTACTATTGAAATTAAAACAAATTTTTCATTCATTCAAATAAAAAAAAAATCAGTAAAATGTCTACCATTAAAATAAGGTTTTAATATCTAAAATATATTCATAAATATTTATATAAAATACATCATAACTTGAATTTGTAAAGGTACTTTACATGAAGTCATGACAAATCGTGTCATAAATCTGCACCCAGACAGCGTAATACTGAAGGCAAAATACCTATAAATACAAGAACCCTTCATCATTTCCTTCATTAAACTACAAAGCGATCACTTTTAATTACGTTCAGTCCATGTATATAAAGGGCGTTTCATCAGCAAGCATTTATATTTCTAAACCGTCAATCTAACATGTTTCACAATCTCAGTAGGACTATTCTGCTTACTAAAGGCTTCTGTAAAGCACAATGCACCAGCAAATCAGTCTGCAGGGAATCTGCACCCGTCCCAAGCTAATGTTGCACCAATGTTTGCTGCGGGCGGGCTCCCCATCTCTATATCACAGTGGACTCACGCCACCACCACCTAAGTAATCACCTCATTTTTGGGTTTTTTGCTAAAAAAAAAAAAAACAGCAGTAAAAATCACCCAAATTATGACCCTCAATGAAAGGATTAACAAGAACAACCATAAACAGCGATTCCAGAAGTTTACCTGGACCTCTGTAGACAGGCTGCAGTTCCATCGGATCTGTCTCCAAGCGACAAGCTTCAAAGACCCTATCAGTGATTCCCGATCTGATGATCGGAGGATACGGTGGCATTTGCACAACCCCAGTGAACGATGACAAAATTAAATGATGATAAAAATGCACTCTGGACGTGATCACCGTCATGGAAATAAGACACAAAGAAATCTGCAGCCCTAATTATCCAGTTAAGACGCAGAATGTAACATGTTATGGTGACTGCAGCCTCCTTTGTCATATAAACTTCATGACTTATATTGTTTTCAATTTATTAAAACTGTAATTTATATAGTGAAGCAATCACAAAGGCAAAGTAACATGATGTGAAATTATGACAATGACAGCAAACCAAGGCAAGCTGCTGCCGCTGCTTCACTGCCCTCCAAAACACCCCTGGAAGGGGGGGGGGGGCGGTCTTGGCAGGAAGCCGCAGATCCTCGCACCGCCTGGGACAGCGTTCATTCAGGCTTCTCACCAACGTCGCTGCAAATTACAGGCGATGACTACAGAACACTCGCCATTCTCTAAGCGCCCCAGAGCACACAGGAAAGAGATCCAGATTTCCCTCCCTCCCTCTCTCCGCCCCCAATTTTTTTTTCTCCAGACAAGTTGTTTTTGGCAGCGCTCTCAGGAATCCGATGACGAAACCGCTCGCCAAAGTGGACGGCTATTCAGGATTTGCATTCCACCCCTGAGTGCCGCCCGATGTGCTGCAGGAACGCGGAGAGCGGCGGCGACCCCAAGCCCGTCGCTGAGCAGCGTTCATCTGGGGGAGGGGAGGTGAAGGTGCTCTGGGGGGTGTCGATACTACAGCCCCCCGAAGCTGGGAGAAGTATGCCGCACCCTCCTCCCCGATCCGGCCACCTCTGATTTATACTTTCACGCGTTTTTTCCTTCACACCCATCTTCTTCAGGCGCAGTTTCGTCTCTCCCCAGGCATCATGTTTTCCGGCGAAGGTTGTTTTTTATTTTTTTCGGCTGGGCGAAACACGTGAAAAAAAGGCTAAACAAATTAGAGAAACCACAACAACAACAAGATCATTGCAGATTTTCCACACTCGGTCATTTCTGCTTCGATAAGCCACAAAGCGTGCAGGTTATATTTAGAATGCAGACAGTGTTTGCGCGTGATTCATCCGTGCCAGTGTCCTCCCTCACGCCACCTCTGCCGTGACCTGACACTGGCCTCTAACCCTCCATCGGCCCCCAGCTGGACCCCCAACATGAGCTCTGACTCCTGCACGACCATTTAAAACCCCCCTTGACAGCGACAGCAAGCAGCAGGCCAGACTGCCACTGAGCGCTTGCTAAAAAAAAAAAAATTTAAGATAGGCCAGAATTTCTGAAAGTTTCCAACTTTCAGAAACGTTAGAACGCGGCGGCGTCTGTGTTACAGAGGTGGGGGCGGGGGGGGGGGGGGGGTCGAGAGTTAAGCAGAGGGTGCCGTCCAAAGCAATGTGGGGTCAGGGTGAGGTTAACCGACTCCGTCACAGCCCAGTGCCCAAATCTCAAGCCTTCTGACTGCTGACTCAAGCAGGCTTCTGACGGCCACTGACACGCGAATGAGAGCACCCTCCGGGGGCACTGCCGGGCCAGTAAATAGACGGCAGATCAGGCAAGCGGCAACAAGGGGCCCGGCGATGGCGACAGAGCAGACGGCCGGGGTACGGGCGGACGCCTTAGGAAGTGAGGTAGTCAAGCGGAGTGAGAGAGCGGCCGAGCGAGGAAGCGAGGGGACGGGCGAGCGAGAGGACGGGCGAGAGAGGGGACAAGCGATGATGCGAGAGAAGGGATGGGGTCACTGCAGCCCCCACGGTCTCCAGCCCACGTGTGACTCAGCAGCTGCGAGAGGAAACTGCTGACAGGTGGCGCCACTCTAAATTTAAACTGCCGTTTACGCTCCCACTCCTGCGCGGCGCGTGGCGGGTGAGCGAGTGAGTGCGCGCGGGCGGGCGGGCAGGAAGGGACAGAACCGCCTCCACACGGGCCCTGTTTACGCTGACGCTCGCTGGTAAAACAAACAGGCTTAACACGACGCCCGGCGCTACCAAGTGGGCACGCGGCTGTAACGGCACCATGCTGCCGGATATTAGCACCTGCCACCCTGTGGGACACAGATGCCTCAGGAGGGGGGTGGGGGGCATATCCAGAAGCAGGATGACGAGATGCTTTACCAAACCCCTCCCCCCCCTCCCCCAAATTCGTCTTGTTCAAATAAAACCCCCACAGAAGAATGCATTTTCAAACTGCTGAAGTTTTTTCACTTTTTCAAAAAAAAAATAGATAAAAAAGTCACAGAAGGCTTTTTCCAGAACAACAAAACAAAACTACAAAAGCGAATCGCTGACATTCCTACATTTCCAGCTGCTTTCAGCGACACCTAAACAAACGAGTGATGATGACCAGAGTCTAACCTTCACAACACGGTAAATAATTAATTAGCCTTCCGCTAATTTTAAAATATGCATCTGGAATTATGTAACCATTATTCAGTGTGAAACAGCGGAATATAAAATGAGTTAAATTACTTACCAGGAATCATTTTCCTCCCCTAAAATCATGTACACGAACAACTGATTAAAAACGGATACTAATTTGTTTCATGTGAAGAAATGACGACTAAAAGTTAAGACTGCAAACCCTTAAAACACAAGGCTGGGGGGCTCCTGGTCAAAGAAAGCACATGGTCTGTGTGAAGACCACCAACTCTCAGACACAGCGGTCTGAGTCAGAGCCATAACAAGAAACAGCCATTATGGAAAGGGAAAGGCAGTAATGGCTGATTTCAGAGCTAAAACGCCTCACATTGAATCGAAAGCACATGCAATGACACGGAATAAACGGTTTGTTTGGCCCCAGTGACGTTAGTCGACACTGAGCGGAGAGAAGCCTCCGGAAAGGTCACGCCTTCCACAGGGAGACCTAACAGGAGCCGATTCCTCTTCATTACAGACATTACAGGAGGGCAGACTGCGGTTTCTGCAGTGACTGCGACCCCCCCCAGCGCTGACAGGCCTGCGTCTGCGTCGGAGCAGCACCGCCCGGGGCTAAGCGCGGCCCTCTCCGCGCGGACAACGGAGGAAGAGACACAAAACGCACAAACGAGGCTTCAGCTTCTCCGCTGCTGGACTTAACAAGCGGCGTAAAGCTACCAGCTCAGAGCTACATTTCTCTAGAACGCATTTCTGCGATTGGCCTTTTGAGGATTATCTGGTGGAATTCTCTGTTGATTTCAGTTAGTAATGTTACCTTCTGTTAAGACTCCCCCCCTCCCGCCCCCAGGACAAATGCACCAACAATGGCAGGGTTGCTCGTAACACACAATTACAAGATGAACAGAACCGCCCACAGCAGATACGCTCAGTGGCCATTTAACGGGATAAGGAAGTGAGCGTTCCAATGCCAGCTCAAATCAGACTTACATAATCTTACATGTGCATCATTTTTTTAAACCATAAATGGTCTTAATCAAACCACAGAATTCACCTCTGTCCCAAATGCAATGATCAGCATTCACTGCAAAAGGACCTTTCGTGTATTTTACTTACTTACTTCCAGGTGTGGGGCCAAGAATTCAATGGCTCTTATTCTTTGAATCTCTTTAATCCATACAGATACAAAATCATTGTGCCATATCCAATGTTAGTCGTTTTTTAATGGAAGCTACTTACTATCATCCCCAGTTAAAGCAACATGCTTCATGCGATTATTCAATAATTACCCCAGTTCAGTGCATTTAACCCACTTTTTTTGCTGCATTTCAAGAAAGGCACAAATGCAACCGACACAACGGCCTCTGCAATTCTGTTTTCTTGCCATAAGTGGGAAGAATGACATTTGCACCAAACTCATTACCTGACGGAACAGATTCGCCTCATTACAGCTTTCACTGCTGGCCCAGAGGTCTTAGACAGCGACGCGAGCGCCACGCGTGTTCTTCGCGTGTAGGTGAGAGGTCGCTCCTCTGGCGCCACCTGCACTGGTCAATGCGTGGATCGCTACATCAAATGCCTACGCGGCACCACAGTGACACGTGAAATTTGACGGCTCTGCCTTAAGCATGAAACAAAACTGTGTCAATATTTTGTCTCTGTCAAACTAAGACCACATACAGAAATGTGGTTTCAAACAAGCTTCAGTGCCTTGTTTTTGCACTTGGGCGTGGGTGTCAGGGAACCCACACACCTTAGCTAAACTGTACATACAACAAAATGCCACTCTGACCTCTCCAACACTGAAACGGCTGTTTTAATAAACATCATATTAATGCACGCCATTTTCAAAGTATATAGTGTATATATGTTGAAACTTGTTGCAACCAGTTTTACCTGCATTCTGGCATGCGTCCAAGTAACTTCACCCGTGAAGGCAGCAATATGTTTTCACGAAACTATGTAATGTTTACATTTGCAAACTAGACACTAAAATGAACGTTAATGGAGATTTTTAATCTACATCACATTTTTATCCATTCAATGCAAAGGAGCTTATTCACGTTTAATAATATGCGTATGCAGCAATGATTTATCTTCTCCTGATCATTTAAGATTAGTGAGATGAAGTGTCTGAGTATTGCATCCAAAGAGATTCAGCAAATCTACCAGGATTGTGTTATTCCACTACAAATTTACCTCTTATGCGACACCATATCAAAGATACCTAATCTTAAAGTGAGTCACAAACTACTTTTCCCATTTAAAAGGGATTTTTTTTTAAGTTAAAGCTTTTTTCCTATTTCGTGGAAAACAAAATCAATGCTCAAAATCAGCATTCCTGCCACTGAGTGGCTCGGTCAAAACTTACACTGCATAAAAATGCAAATGCATTTCCTTTCTCTGTATGGTGAGGTAAGGGGTTTTGCACGTTTGCCTGTCTTGACAATTCACGTGTTTTAATGCGTCTAAAAGCTTTCACCTTCAACCAAATGTTATCGAAATCACTACCTGTCAGGCAACACCTTAGACAGCCAAAAAACGCTTAGTGGCGACAACGGAAATCAAATTTCCAAATAATAAGCGTCTATAAAGAATAATGGAGTCACAGGCGTTTCGGGCTCGCCGCGTGGGGAAACAATGCCTGCGTGCGGGCAGCGCGAGGTAACCGCGCGCGCTATTTGTCATTATTGATCAGGGTGTTAATTGTGCTGCGACCGCCTACAAGCCGACGGCCAGCAGAGCACCAGCGGCGCTTACTATCCCTCATAATCAGGCTAAGAGCGGAGCGACTTCTGGTATTTTTAGAGACATGTCGCTTTAATTTAAAAATAGCCGCTTAGGTAGCTGACATCATCTAATGCATTTTTAAATGACAGCCAAACCTTTTTTTAGATGTATCGCTATCGCTCGCTTAGATTCCACTTTATATATGTACAGAGGAGGTTTGGTCAGGGGTCCTGCTCCATTTTCATCAACAACAGACAAAGGAATGTGTCAGTGTGCTGACTGCAACTGCCATGAGGACAAACTGCTGTATCACCGAATTATAAGTGGCACCATCTGTTAAAATGCTGTAGTAATGTCACATTTCACATGCACGATTTCTACAGGTTACATCAACCCGACAATAGGCTACGCGACTGTTATTTCCTTAGGCATACCTTTAAAGGTGTTTTATTTGTTTATGTTAAATCTACTGCTTTTATATAAATCTATATGTATGCCACTTTTAAGACACGACTTAGGTTATATTTCGCGGAAAAGACTTCGTAATAAATTTCTTCAGGTTGCACCGTACAGCGGCTAACATTAGCGCTTTGCTATGTTGCATCTTAACCGAAAGGGTGTGCGCGCGCTGGTGTTATTCGGTTCATACAGCATCACTGTTTTGATTTCGGGACAAAGCCATCGAGTCATTTTTAAACCAGATAGTATGACTGCATCCGCTTATACATCGATACATGTTGTTTTCTCTTCTAAACCGGTTTGCGAAGCACGCTGCCCCAAATACAAATACAAATTTAATATCACACTTTAACTATCGCTGTGACGCTCGAGTGAAGATTACACAAACAAGAGAGGCATCGTAGTTTATTGACGATCGGGTTTCAACATTTGATTTGTAAGCATGATGCAGACTGTATGTGCAATTAATTGACCGATACTGGAAAAGCAGTCACTCGTGTTGTTTCTTAAAGGTGAAATCAGCCTACATTCCTGCAGTTTTAATGAAAGAGCTCCCCTGAGTCTTTATATGATTCGTCGAGCTGGGAAGGAGTTTGTGTTGGTGACTGAAACCAATATATATAACGGTGTCTTACACAGCAAATTATTTGCTGATATCTGGTGTATTAAGCCGGTAATGCGGTGGGTTCGGGTTTGCGGCAGCGCATAAATCCGGACAGTCCACGCTTTCCCGTTATTTATCGTTTTCAGGGATTCGGAATAGATCAAAAAATATTGCAGCATGTGTTTAGTAAGCTTAAAATCGCACACTTTGCATTATTTACCGTATACTCAATCGGGATGCTGTAAAGATAAACCACATCACGTATTTTTTAAAAGCAGAACAACATTAGATATTCTGTATTACAAATCTGTCTTAATAATCACCCGTACACACCACATCCTATATAGTATTACAGATAGCCCCGGTATTAGACAGTCATGATGCAAGCGTTATACTGAATTCAGTGGGAAGTTCAATTCACTTCAGCTGCAGATCCATTCATCAAAGGCGTGCGGAAAACAAGGGCGGGAATGTGGAGCGCCGGTCTATGCGTTTGTGATGGCCTTGTGATCGACCAAGGCCTCCGCAAGTGACAGCTCCTTTTCTCCACGAGAAACCGACAGCCATGCCCGACACCCCGGCGGCACGGGGCGCCCCCTCTTCCTCGTTTCGCGCCGCATCCCGATCACTCGTGAAACGCACAACGGAGCGCGCACACACACACTGCCGCCAACGAGTTTCACAACAGGATGTGGCATCCTTACATTACTAAAGTCTATTCACGCTCGAAACAAACACACCGAGCGAGGTTAACCAGATACAGCGGCAGAAACTAACAAATGCACGCTTCCACACCGCCTTCCGACTACAGTGCTGATACTATACCATTCCTTCCTAACGCTCAAGTTGTGCATTGCACTAGCCGTCACGCACAAAGTGCTATTCAAAAACGACATCGAGAGAAATTAATATTACATAATCTGTACTTTTGGATTTTACAACGCATGTCAGTCAAATCATTTAAATATTTATGCGGCTCACCTTTTCAACTTTCCTCTTTCCCCGCAGTCCCGTCCTTTTGTCCGTTCAGCAAATTAAAATTTTTTCACATGGTGACTTCCTTGCAGTTTCTTAAAGCCTCCTTGGCTGCAGAGAGGTTGTTCGGCGATATAATGCTCAGGTACTTCTTTGTGTAAAAATGAATTTTATATAAGTAGCGGCGCGCTTCTTCGGCGAATGTCAGCGTGTACGTGTGTTTATCCAGCGCGGCGTGCGGCTCGCTCTCCGCTGTTTGTTACACTCGAATGGAACGCCTACTCTCAATCGCTACATTGTTGACATTCGAGCACTGACGTCATCGCATCCCTCATTCACAACATTACGCCGTGCAGATTGCGTTAGTGCCCGCGGCGCTTAGGCACCTACTCAAGAAAATGTCCGCAGCTGCAGTTGGTGAATTGCCATAACGAGTGCGCGCAGCGCGCAACAACCGATCCACTCAGCAGTCACAGAGATAGTTTTCTCTGTGAGCAGAAACGCTCCACGCCATGACTAATGAAATAGTCACTCAGGACAAAAAAGGGGGGAGGGGGGTGCAGCTGCAAAGATTTATGGGATTTGTAGTTGAAAAATTGCCAAGTTTACAATCCTTCGGAAGAAAAATTCGAGGTGTCGAACATAATAATATACGTATAGGTTGTTCAACATATAAATTAATAAAATGACAATATAATTTATGAAACAACTATCAATGTATGTGTAATACACAAACATATCTTATAAGACGGCAAGAAGCTAACAATACGCTCTAGTTCAGGTGAACAGACAACGGATTGATTTAGAATTTATTGTCAAGGCTGCGTCTCAAAAAATGTTTTTTTTTTTTGGGGCAATTGTTCCAGCTAAAATAATTCCAGAATATCAATACAGGTTGCAGCTATGGCCAAACTCGTAACAGCCAGCATCTGGCACTGAGGATTCCTGCAGCAGAATATCTAGCGGATCTGATAGTGCTTGATGATGCAGTCATTCAATCAATTGGTCCAGGCTATCTTCATCATTCACCATCACACACATCTAATGCTGTTAAGAACATCCCCAAATGCCTGTACCTCATCTGTGCATCTCGCTCCACTAGCTATCATATGGCTTCTTGTATTAAGCTTAAGTTTTGTGGTATGGGGTCTGTGTTTGGAGCGACGCCTGCACAGGTCACTGGCTATGCCCTGACTGTTCCATCTATAAAAGTCCACAAATCCAAAAATTCTGCCTGATCTCAGCCTTCACCTCCTCTGAGAGCTTCACAGTCACTTTCATTTTTAAAGGGGAGATTCCAAATGTACTTCTTTTGACTCCCAAATGCATCCACCAGCTTTGTGAGCCGGACGCCAAAGGACACAATCTAATCTATTCAGTTTACTTCTCTTTATAACTTTGTTTTTGTACGTCCTGGACTAACAATGACTTAAATCGCCCCACTGCATTTCTGCATTAATTTTTTTTTAAATTTTAATTTAAGGGGCAATTTTTACATCATTCAGTTTCCATGTAAATGCAACATGCCACTGTATCCACATCAAAGCCAGATCGTCCCACATACAGTTTTTGAAAGAGGTCTCTATTCTGCAAAAATCTGAAACACATAATGCAGAAATGCACCCTGAGGGACTATGCATATAATTATAAATTATCAGACTGCCACAGCCCACCTCTTCTCATACAGATATTGGTTCATGCCACGCGCTCAGTGTCAGATTCAAATAAGGAAATCGACAGCAAAGCATGCCGGTCCAAGAGGTATCTGTCACGGCTGGAAAAAGGGTCTCAGAATTGTTATAGCATGCGGGAGAAAATGGAAATCCTGTTTGTGGTGTGGGGGTGTGGGTGGCATAGCGGCCCACTGGCCCGAAATCACCAGGCTCACCGGACCCTGCGCTGGTTGGGCAGCTCTGGATGGATGATCTGATCAAATAATTATGTGGAATTCCAATCCGATTACTACGTTCATAGTTTTAAAAAAAAATTGGTGCACTTAAAATTCAATGCAGCTATATTTCAAGCAAAGATGGTTTGCATGTAAGGTCTCTGTAGCTCTTTATTCATGAGATACAGGGTTCGAAAAGAGCCAAACAACTGCCTGGGAGTAAAACATCATTATCTGAAGGTGTGATGTAACATTATTTGAATTCACTCATTCTAAAAATGAGAATGTTAAAAAAAAAAAAAAAACACACCATGCATTCATCTTCCAACCACTTCTCCTGGATAGAGCCAGCTGGAGCCGGTCCCAGGCAGCACAGGGCACAGGGATGGGGGACGGGATGCCAGTCCATCACGGGGCACGGGGCTGGGGTACACCCTGCTTCTGGACATTTTCCAGGAAGTAGGCTGTTGTGCAGCTGTTGAGGTATCAGTCAGGCTGCTTGGATGTTCTGACACCATCAGGGCTGAGGTCTGCCCAGGCACTGCACCTGCTGGTCAGACTGACTCCCATCCGCAGGCAGGGCTGCGTTCCTGGAGTAGGGCAGAGTCTCCCAGAGGAAGATCACCCGCTATATGCAAAGGAGTCTAATCGAAAACAAAGCAAACCGAATATGGGAAACTTGTGCAGCGCAGACATAAATGATCATCTGAAGAGAGCATGTGACCTTTACCAGACAGCCTCACAATAAGCCTGCCGTTTGTGCTGTTCAACTGTGAGAACTATTTACAGGCCAAAGAAACTTAGCTTCACTAATTGGAGTATTTGTCCTCAGCACTATAAGCAAAGATTAATGTATAAAGCAAATAAAAGTTTGCGTATCAGCAAGTTCCTCCCGCAGTATAATTAAAGTCATCTTTACATGTAACTGCAGCAGTTTTCTTTGGACTTCACCTGCAGGAATATACTTCCAAGGAAAGGTTATGTACAGAGTCCATTTGTATGTGGTAAATGGAAGGGTTAACCCTAAAGCCCCATACACCTATTATGTAATATTCCCCACTTTTTGCTCAATTGAAAACAAATGTTAATTATTAAATGTTTTTTTTCCCCGACTGAGTCGAACTGAAATGTTTATTTCACTTAAATTCAGGAAAAACCCATTTGCGCACATGCTTGAAACTGCATTAAAGGGATATTTATCAATATAGTAACACATTAGACGGGTACGATTCTCAAATCCCACTTTTTTGCAGAGCAAGTGAGTCATTTGCAGAGTGTTTTATGTAAAACCAAAACAACCGAGGTATTAACCGAAAGCAGAAGCTGGTCAAGGCACTGCATTCACCGGTGACTCATTCCGACGTGAATCACTGGGGTTTGCGGTCGTGGCCATAGGACCCTGTGCCAAAAAATTTTTAAAAATGAAACGCCATCCAAGATGCTCACCGACGAAGAAGCTGAGCAGGTCCGGGCGTCGGCCGGCGGGGGCAGAAAAGCACGATGACATCAACGATGGTGCTGCTAATTCTTCTGGGGGCTGCCCCGGCTGCGTGAGCTCCTCTCACGTTTCTTCCCAGCAGGTAAAGCTCCACGCAGACGGGCTTGAGCACAGACACGCGGCCCATGTACATCTGGAGGTCGAACCTGAGCTTTGGGCCCCTCTGACTTTAGGCGTATCGCCACGCTTACGGAATCCCTCCTCTACTGTGAACTGCCAGGCGACACAACTTCATAGGCGAATACCTCCCCTTGGGGGGGGGGGGGGCATGGAACAGGGGTTAGCACTGTCGCCTTGCACCTCTGGGATTAGGGATTGAGTCACTGGCATGGTTCTCCCAGTGTCACATTTGTTATGCATGTCTCCTGTCTGCCTTCACTTCTGGCTGTGAATAAGCTCACGATTGGGGAGAATCCAAACCCCAGACGAGCCAGATGACCACTTTCACCCAATGTTCCTCAGCTCGGTCCTTGGGGACCTCCAGACAGCACACATTTTCGCTACCTCCCAGCTCCCAGCCAATCAAGGCACACCTTTACCAGGTATCCGGTGGTCTTGATTGGCCGGGAGCAGAGAAAGAACAAAGAATATGGTCTTGAGGACGCTGAGCGCTGAGCTGAGAAACGCTGCCTTAACAAACCCATGTGATGGGCAGGTTAAGTATTAATACTGGGAGCGCTCCTGGTTTAGCAGCCATAGCTTGGATTAACAAGCGAGAGGAATGTATTATGTAGGGCTGCTAGTTAGTGCAGTAAGGCGGATAATCTCAGCGGAATGCTGATGCTTGAACTCTGCAGCTTTGCGTCATCGAAGTTTTTCACAGGCTGCATCTGCACTTTTCTGTCATATCAGGAGTGACAATCAGACTGAAGAGGAGGCTTCTGTAATGGGGGGGGAGTGGGGGGGTGATCCACAAGGTGGTTCACACCATAACACTGAGCAGAGGAGCCCATGACCCCCCCATCCCTGTTTCTCCATGCATTCTGGCTTTAATCTGGTCACTGGGTTAGGAGACGTGGACCGCAGGGCGTCATCAAAACTCCGCGCAGCAGCAATCAGAGCAGAGACCAAATTGATGGTGTCGCGATGAGTCATCAGATCTGCACTCAGCGCTCCGTCTGCCGCACTTCCGCCTCGCCGAAGGCCCCCGTCACCGCAAAGATGCTTCAGCAGTCACCTTTAGCCTACATGCCGTCAGATGAGGCGCCGTGGGGCCGGCGATCGGGCGGGCCGATACCTTAGTGACACCGACGGGCGTAGCACTCGTCGGCATGGCAGCCGGTTCTCAGCGTGCAGACGAGAGTTTGTGGCCATATAGGTCGGGGTAGGGTGAACCGGAGGGGGGAAGAGGCTGACATCGACAGCTTCCTGGAACTGCAACCGTCACAGATGATGTGGCTGTGGTGTAGTGTCCCCCCCCCCCCCCGAAACGTGGGTCGGGCCTCCGTCACCCGCCAATCTCCAGTGACGTCTCCTGACCTCATGGGGAGACGTTTGGCGTGTGGGACGGCAGACGCAGGGGGTCACTTCAGCTCGCCTGCGAACTCCCCACCTACCTCCACTGTGACCTGAAGAAGGCTGGGGTGACGCTGCCAGGCTTCTGGTTGTTTACCCACAAAGCAAGTTCCGCTCTGACACACGAGAACATCCCTTTGTCCGTGACAGAGGGGTTTTCTATAATGACGGATTGTTCTGGAGAAAGGAATCGGTTTCATGACAAAAATAAGCACCTAGTGTTGGCAAAGCACACAACCTTTACGGCGACACAGTAAATAACGTGAGGCTAATCTTTCAAATCAATTTATTGTGACTGAAGCATGAAAAACAATCGCCGCTGTTCTGTTGTGGTTTCACGGAAATCCGGACTCAGCTTAATTGTTACCTCTCACATGACTTTGTTTTTCCCCCCTCCATCATATGGAAAATGATGTTAACTATGAGGAAACTCGACGAAGAGCGGCGATTGACGGTGGAAAGTCTCAAAGCCAAAGCCTGCATTGTTCATACATCAATACACCAGACACACTCTACCAGCGTCACACGATGTTCAATGCGACCGGCATGAACGGCAGCATAATGATGCCGTTTCGATTGAATGCTTTCATGCATTAGTCGTACTAATTTGAGAACATTTAAGTGTGATGGGAGGGGGCCACGGATGCATCGCGGAAGAAACCAATGAACTCGCACACATCAGCAAGTCCTTGATTCGAATCTAAGCGGAAAATTCAGTTGCAACATCGACAGTCACACCACAGATGAGACACGCTCACACCCTGCACCTTTCGCATCTTCTGCTGCGCCAAACAGCGTCAACACCCAGGCGGCGGGCACTGGTGACGGCCGGCAGCCACCTGTGTTTAGCTGCAGTTCCTCCGTGTGGCTCTGAACGGAACGCAGGGACCTGCACGCTCTTTGAGGAATGGACGCGGTGTTGACGAAATCGTACAGGCAGCTGGAGGATGCACAGAAATACACCCAGACTTTGGAGCACTGGCGCAGCTCAGCTGGGGGTTCTGACGAGTCCCATGCGCAAGCGAGGGCTCCACCGCAGCAGCTCTACATTTTCCCGCTTTCCTTTTGCACCCTTCCTGACATTTGGGGCAATTGAGAAACAATAAATCAAGGTCTGGAAGGAGAAAAAGGGACTCAACACTGAGGCACTTGACACATACACTGAACATTATTCGGACGGAACAAGTCAAGGGGTAGAATTAGATGCGAATTCATGCATTAGGTGACAAGAATGCCAGAGTAACAGCCATTACCAGCTTCCGCATCACATACCAGCATCTCGTTTTGAGAAGCAAAGAACTATGTGTAAAGAAATATGATGTAACTGCCTGAAAACTAACAAGGGAAGCGGGCTGCTGGAAATACTGTTTCTTTGTCTCAGCTTCCTCGATTCTCCTAGGAAGAGTCCGATCTCACCAAACCCTTTAAATTATAGCCTACAGTCATTTTCCAAGACAGTCCGGGATTCGCACAGATTAATGGGATACGTATCTGGCACACAGTGCAATTTATAGACCACCACACAAATATTGTGACCCAAATTATGTCCATTATTAAAAAGGAAACAGCTCTCCTGTTTCTAGTCTATTATGTCGGGGTTTCCATGGATACTATAAGACCCAGGTTGTTTGATGTACATTTGAACAATTCTTTTTCTAACAAAAGACACATGATTCCCAACCAAAAATACATTTTAACAGTGAAGTGTAACTTCTGTAATTTATAGCTGAGCAAAAATTTGCTTAATATAATCAAAATATTGCAAAAAAAAAAAAAAAAAAAAAAACGTTTTGAAATTAGACAAAGAGATGATCGATATACTAGGACCTTTTACAAAAGTACACACTCTAATGTCATATTGCTAATCCCAGCTTTCAAACTTAAAATGTTACCTGAATTTATAATTATCTCGGGTGTTTTTTTTTTTTTTTTTAAATTCTCACCATAGGAAACAGTTCAAAATGTTGGGATTCCAGCATTGACAATAATAGCTGTACGGTCACTACGTGCCGGCTTATTAAAAATTGACTCTTGAGAGCAAAAGACAAGTTTGATATTCACATATATACCTCGATAGATGAGGTCGAGGCACGTAGTCGCTATGACCTCGTTACCCGCTTGCACATTTCTCTACAAGCAGATAAATCTGGGAGGAGTGCGGCTTTTAGCGAGGATACCGAACAAGTTCAGTTTGGTATCACAGCGCCAATGTACGCACGCGATAATAAGAACTACCTGTAATCAAAGTGTATACCGGCGCCATGCCCCACTAGTGCATCGTTATTTATGGATACGTAAACCCTTTGTTTATGGGGTTCATCGGCTTGTAACGAAAACACGTTCATTTCAGAATAAAATAAGGATCTGCCTAAATGTTCAGTCACACCATAAGCGGAGGACAAAGAAACACGAATTGATTTCTTGACTTTTTTCCTTGATTCCGATGATTAACATAAAATTGAATGTTAATGTACTGCGTGCTGTTAAATGCTGATGCATCGATCATCAATTTTATGAGAGCAGTTATGAAGCCAAAGTTCAATTCTCAAAAAACATTAAGCAGGTCTTAAAACAGCTCGGCACTGCAAAACATTCTTACTGTAAGCTCTAGGTACGTGAGAACTGCAGTCTGAAATTTAACATGCATCGCATCTATACATGCACGCCTGCATTGCGAAAGGCGCGGGACTCACACACGGCGCCTTATTTCTTTGTGTGCAAAAGCTGCACCTCGAGGCTTCTCGCGCTTTAGGCTGCGAAGCGGAACGGTCGCGTGTCGCCACCTATTGGAGGCAGTTCGCGTTGCATCACAAGAAGCGAAGCAAATACATAACAGTAAAGAAATCGGGAAGCTTTCATATCCGAGGCGTTAGACAACAACGCCTGACATTTTAAATGTAAAAGAGATACATACACTAACGTCAGATCGCAATACTGAAAGAATTTTGATGGTTTCTAAATGGCAGTTTTTTTTTTTTTTAAATTACCTTGGTTCCCCTTGACCTGAGGTCAAACTGAGTCATGGCCACAAAATGCAGAAGTGAGAAGGAAAACAAACGATGTCACAACACAGCGCTCTGGGATAGATTCAGAGCAGCAGAAATAATGAACAGGACCATTTAAGCCTGAACCTAAAGTCTTTACTTTCAGCGTTATTGCAGCTTCAGACAGAGGTCGAGGCGTTTGGGCAAACAGACAACACCGGAGCCTTTGGAGATTGTATTTTATTATGGATTCTTCACTGGTTAACCCCCATTCCCATAGCTTAAGAAATCAGACATATTTATATACATTACATGATAAACAGGTTGATAATGTTAATGCAAAAACCTTAAAAATTGGGGAAACCTCACCGCATACCTTAAGTGAGTAGCATGTTTTAAATATCTATGTATATTACATATACCTAAGTGATACGTTACCACGAGGATGTCTTGTACGTTCATGTTACCATTGCTGGTAAGGCTACTCAGCAAAATGACTTGATTGTGCAAAACTGCGGGATGTCCACCGGGCTCTCGGCACAGAATGAAACGGCCGAACCGGAGGCGGCTGCATGGAACTCACCTCTGGCGCGACGGCCGCACTGGAGACGCATTCACCTGTGGCGCATTTCTCAGAAACCAAGTTACATAGCGGTAAAGCAGAGCGCCGTCCGCGCACTGCGCTTTGTTCTTATGCGGACGCCTATAGTTGCAAACTCGCACCGTTACATTTTCATCAGACGCTTCAACTGTGTCACTAGAGGTGCAACCGATCAAGCTTGAAATACGGCAAAATCGTTTAAACACAAGCAGTCGTGTCCTAAGGCAGAGGGTGAAATCAAACGGAGGACGTGTTTCAATTACAGGAAAAACCCCAAAGGCCAACTGCAGACAAAGATGGCTGCCCCCACAGTAAGCGGCCTTAAGATATAATCAAACATTCAACTTAAAAGACAAAACAAAACAAAACTTGAGTATGAATGCTGAACTCATGAAAAAGCCACCGAACGAGAAATGCATACCTATTCTTTTAGTAGGTTCAGCCAAAGACCCTAAGTACATTATGCCTGTGACAGTTTGTTAGTTTAATATAATAAAAACAGAAATATTCCATTCCCATTCAAGAAGTTGGAGTTTTGCGTTCGTTTTCTTCGTGGTGACGCATACGATCGGCGTACATGGCATTTTTAAAATATCGATACAAAAAAAAAAAAGCAAAAAACCCCTTAAAATCTAAATGAAATATTAGGTGTTCAGGTATCACTTGGTAGGTCACGCTCACCTCAAACAGGGGCAGGGCGAACGGCCCTGCCAACACACATCTCTCTCTCCTAAATAAAGTAAGAAGTCACTGATGGTCGCAGACCGGGGCCCTCGGGTACCTTTAGTCTGGAACATTTACTACACCACCTGTTTTGGACGGA
>JAODKE010000041.1:2543293-2558235 GCA_026779605.1 Mormyrus hasselquistii
GTCACTGATGGTCGCAGACCGGGGCCCTCGGGTACCTTTAGTCTGGAACATTTACTACACCACCTGTTTTGGACGGAGTACGCAGGTTTGGTCTTAAGAGTAACTAGACAGCAAAACCGGAAAAAAATTGGGGGATTTTTCTTTTTTGTAGAGGTGCCCCAAATCTGTGAGGGGTTTACGGCGTCTGCGGGGCAAACCGGCACGGCATTCCGGCACACGGCGCATCGCGGGTCTCTCTAGGGTCCTGGGAATGCCGAGATGGCCAGATCACAGCCTCTGATCATGGGACAGGAGGTGGTGCGAAGTGCTGAGGGACAGAGAGCTGCGGGGAGGTGCTGACTTTTAGACCACACTACTGCTAAACCCTACAAGAAGGTCCTGAGTATGAGATGTAGGGGTGGGGAGGGGGTGCGCAAGTCTCTGTGGCATAAGGGGGGTGGCGGTATGGACGTGGCCCATCAGGAGGTGCCCTGCCTCTTCTGCTGCTGGGCCCGGATCAGCTCTAGCTGCTTTTTACACTTCTGATAGTAGGTGGACAAGCTCTTGTTCTCCTCAAGAAGCTTCTTGTGCTCTTGGACCAGGCGGGAGGTGTTCTGCTGATCCTTCTCGTCCTGGTCGAGCTCGGCGATTAGCTCCTTCCTAAATTTACGTGGGAGGAAAAAAAAAAAAATTTAATGAATAAGGTAAAATGCCAAAAAGCCAGGATTAGACGGGGGCTCATCAGGCGGCGAGGTGCTGCGCCAATCCGGAGCCGCTCAACGCTACGCAGCAGCCCAGAAGCGGCTGTGCTTCGCCGAAACCACCTGTCATGCAGGCGTCTGGCTTCTTGCGAAGCCCAGTCTATTTCTGGGTTTAGTTATGTCTCTGTGATATTTCACACGTTTTACATTTACTCAAAGTCACATGCACAAACTGCGCAGCTTTACTATCATGACAAAAAGGAAGAACGGGCGTAGGTGGAGATTACGGTCGGAATATTAAGCGTGTGATGATGCATCAATATAATACATCTGGAGTATGTTCTTTGAAAATGTCCACTGAAGGCACTAAGGGAAACATTACTACTTTAATGTAGGATCCAGTGATTTTGCACAGACATTTACATGAATTTCCGTAGTATGTCAGTGTGTGAGTATAGAAGCAGAGAACGAAAGTGAAAGGAAAACACTGATATAACCCTAAACATCAGCTAGTTAAGCCACAAGGGGAGGGTGATCCTTTAATTATGGGAAACTCCCACAAATCACTAACGGTTTGAGAAACTAAAAGCAAAAAAGTAAGCTATCAAAATTTAATCCTGTGACGAGACAAGCTGTCCGTGGGAAAAGGCGTCTGAGAGCTGCTCTTACGCAAGAGCAGATTCTCCCAAAGCGGCGACCCGGCTGCACTCTGCTCATCCTCTATAAATACGCGATGAGTGCTCGAGTGGCGCACACAGGCGTGCCAGCATGCTGTGCTGCTACCCTCCTCGGGGGGCGCCGGGTGTGTTGCGTTTTGTGCCTGTGTTCAGTAAATACATGGCAGAGAGACACTCTGGGGACTTTGAGGCCTCCATTTAAAATCTGTAGGTGGTCCTTTCTGTGCCATATGAACACTTATTTACTGAGGCTGCCTCATCCTAGGACTAGTGGCCTTGGGGGAGAGAGAGAGAAAAAAAAAAATTAGGAGACAAATGCAGGTGTCTCACCCAAGGGGAGCTAATCTAATGTTTTATGGTGGATGAAACACACTCCAGTACACCCTGTCTGTATAAACGGGTTCTGGATGGATGGATGGATGGATGGAACAGGCCTGTAGCCACTTACTTCCTCTGGTTTAGCAGGGCGATTTCAGTCTGGACCTTCAGATATTCCTGAGCCATTTTGCAGTGCTGCTCAAAAACCGCCATGGACTCTTTGGAGTTGGGGCACGGAGCAAGGGGCTGAAAATAAGCGAGCATTTGGCCAATAATTGATTCAGCCGCTTAAGGCCTGTTGAGGCTGCATGACCACAGTATTTATAACTGCAATTAGGGCAGTCACAGCGTATAAATATACAGCAAAAATCACAGACTAAATCTCAGTATAAATATACCCCGAAAGATATTGGCATCCTGCTTTTAGATGGAATCATTTTCTCTATTTAAATGCAGAAATCCAGGCTTAATTTAATTAAGCATTTTCATTTTATCTGACATTAAGCTGGTTACTATGGAGACATTTGCCTTCAAAGGAGAGTAAACAAAAGGCAACTTGTGAGACGTGGGGGTACATTCAGGTGGCTTCCCCTTGAGCTTCGCAAACACCCCGAGTCCTTGAGGAACGACCAGGCCGGCCTACCTGCAGCTGATGGTCCAGCGTCAGGTACGCCATGGGGATGGAGTTGTCCGAGCCGTTGGTGTCTGAGGAGCACAAAGAAATCATTTTTCTTAAGACAGTCTGGTCCAGACTGACTTCCAGAAGATGTCGACAGACGTGACAGGTCTATAAACCCAAATGAACTCTTTAGAACATCATGAGTGCGTCATGAATCATCGCTGAAGCTCAGGCAACGTCTGCAACCAGGGTCAGACGATACATATACTTTGTCATTCAGCAGCTGTTGCGATTTACATCACAACAGACATTGGATTAATGACCATAATCTCCAGACCAGGAAACAGACTTCCACAAACAGATGGCATCAAGCCGAGCCTTCTTCCTCAGCAAACCCTTAGCTGCTATGCTCAAGACTCAGCAGTGGACAGACGACAGGCACGTGAGAAAGGCAAGTCACGGGCGCGTGAAAGCAGACGGCCGTACCTGCGGGGTCATCGGGGGAGAAGCCGAAGCCTCTGCCGCTCTTGTCCGACGTGATCATCCTCACGCTGGGGCTCGAGGACCTGCTGCTATTCCTACTGCCCTGCAAGGGCCCCAGATCAAAAGGCACAGCCAATCAGCATCTTGGGGTGTCACATGGCAGCCAATCACCACCGACACAGCTGCAATTCCAAGCATGGAACAGCTGGTGGAGTGAGTCTATGGACAACATGCAGGAACCCAAACAAAAGGGGCGATGACTATGCGAGACGACCTGTGAGCGAAGGCCTGATAGTCATCTCCACGGTATGCAGGGAAAACACAAGTATAATAAACCAGAGACACAGCAGCAGATATTTTGCCGAAAGGTATTAAAAACAGGATGTTCAGCTGACAAGTCAGGTTTCTACACGAAAGCTAATTTGCACATGAAGAGTGCCGGAGCCGAAATGTTACCTCTGCCCCAAAATGAAGAAATCTTGGCCGGTGACACACCTACATTGCTAAAAAAGAACATCCGCCCTCCCCCCGCCCTGACTATGAGCATAAAAAAAATCCCAGCAGGCTACTGGCAGCATCTGCCTCTCCCACACTGGGTGGGGGCTGCACTGCGTGCCGAAGTTGGGGGGTCCGGGCAACACCACAAGACCCCGGGATTACAGAGGCTCTCAGGAATGTCAGTCATTTTAAGGGCCCTTGCACTTATGATTCCGCTCCTATATGAGATTCCCACAACTGGCGATGCAACATGAGCAGAAACGCAGAAGGTCCTAAAGCACATGTTCCTCCTCATGGAGAAACACGTCTGACAGAAGTCATGGCATGTCGGAGACTCTCAGTGTGACTGACAGACATCGCAAGCAGGTTACACAGCTGTGCTGAGGACCGCAAGGCAAAGAGCAAACAAAACAAGTCCATAAAGATTCTACAGACTGCATAACGTACGAGGGAGTCAGCAATGAGAGCCACTCTTTGTCAAAAAACAACCCGTGGTTTACTGTCTCAGCTCCATGAGAGCTGCTGGTCAGTCACAGTCCTGCGGTGGGTTAAGGCGGAGTCATGCGCACAGAGTGTGACGGTAGCAGTCGCAGGCGACCCGACCCTCGGCGCCGTACCTGGCTGGACTCCGTTCCGATGGCCGGCAGGTCCTGCACGGAGCGCCGTCTCTGTGACTCGCAGCTGGCTGCGTGCGAGAGGGAGACAGGGAACAGGGACACGGTGACACATGTGTGCTGCACCTCAGGCAAGACTGCAGCAGGGTGAGGGTCTGGGGAGATGCACAAAGACAGCTACGCTAAATTAAGTGTCGACTTGCCGGTGCGCTGGCTAGGGCTGACCCTCTCTGCATGGCAAGGCGGAGTCCACACACACACACACACACACACACACACACACACACACACACACACACGACAGGTCTAACACACAACTACCTGGCTGTCCACAGCATCTAGTGTCAAGTATAAGCATAAGGAACAGCTAGCCTGAGGCTTAGCGCTAGCGGCTAGTTCCAGGCCCTTTCCCAGTGACGTCGACCCCCAGCAGATCTCTGCTCCCACCCCCATGCCTAGTGCTGAGGTAAATCTGCAGTCAAACACCAAGCCGATCTGGGTCTCCTGCACAGAAACTCGCCTCTGCCAGACCCCTTACACAAACAACGGCCCACCGGCAATCATAGCCCTAAAGTGCGAGTCGCTTGCTAGGGACCACCAGAAGGGGGCAGTAATGCCATCTCCTTCCACATCAACAAGCATCACCCACTGCAGCATGACATGAAACACTCAGACAAACAGCAGCAGCGTTTTCTCAAAGCTGATAAAATAATCACTTTTAGGTGCTTCATTAAAATAAAACTACATGCAAATCTGTATTCATGTATCAGATACAAAAACACACAGAGCACACAGTTCCTCCAAGACGACCGAGCTCAATGAGCATAAATAAAAGAAAGAGTTTAATGCTGTAACTTCTAAAATGAAAGATAAGAACCACAAAATTTCCATAAATGAGAACTGCCGAAACAGTGCCATCTACTGACGCTGAACCAAAGCCGAAATAATCCAGAGTGCATACAGCGTAATCCCAACATTCACATACGCTAGCGCAGAGGCCCTGTAGCTAACGCAGGATCACACACACACACACACACACACACACACACACACACAAACACACACACACACACACACCATTTATGCTTCTTTCCACCAAGAATTAGAACACCACAGAAATACTTCAGAAATTACTTTGAGATTGATTTAGGGTCAGTGTTGCTGCAGAGATTAAAATCAAAGCTGATTAATAACAATGTTAACAGACCCATTCCATCACCTAAGTAAGGTGCTATTCCCCCCCCCCCCCCAACCCGGAAAGGCTGTTAATCCCAGCCGAGAGTCTGAAATGAGAAGGAAATTTGTCCAGGCTTTTGGGAATTTCCTGGGTTAAAAACGTTAGCCATGCCGTGCCGTGTGGAATTCGAGAGGCGACCCGGTGCGTGAGCTTCCCTCGGGGAAGGAGCCGTCCACTGAATGAACCTCAAAGCCATGCCAGATGATCGATGGAGCACGTCGATTAAAGGGAGGGGAGACAGAAAGCAGAAAGCCAGGCCAGGTGCGTTACTCCAGGTGTGCCGCTAACTAGAGCGGAACTAGGGAAAGTGCCCCTTGTCCGCTGAAGAAGAACCTGAAATGATAAATAACCATGTCCCCGAAGGTAAGGGGGGGTCCCGGGAGGAATCACGGCGACCCCTACAGGCAGACACCTGGATAAGCAACGACCTGGAGCGACACAAGGCGGCGGCGTGCGACAGTGCGGCCAGCGGGAGGCGCCATGGAGCCCGACTGTCAGCAGCGGTACCTGTGATGACGATCTCGGGGACATCCAGAATGGTGCCAAAGGAAGCGGTTTTACGGTGGCCTCGTTTGTACGGGGGACGTGCTGCAAAAACACACACACACACACAGCTGCGTACACACATGCGCGGCACAAGGGGGAGCTCAGCAGGGCAACGGTGGTCGGGGCCCCAGGGGGACGTGCAAGCCGGCGTGTTAGAAGCAGCCAAACAACGCATCCCCGGGCATGACACGCGTAAACAGGAAGCGGGAGGACGGTTACAAGCCTCTTATGGTCATGCAACAGAGAAAAGTAATAAAATAAAATGCACATAATGTCAGACATCCCCTTAAAACCATGCAGAATGAGACGATGTTTGCATGTCTGTGCAGCAGGTTTAAAAGAAAGGTGACGTGTGTGTGAAGCAGAACTTACGTTAATTATGGAAAACGAGCAGATTTCAGCCTCTAATGCGATGGCGATACCATGCGAATCAACTTTAAATGGCGATCAATGTAGCTAGATGACAATGATTGTTGTATTACGTGGAAGCAGAAACGTTTAGTCTTGTTTCCAGTGATGTAAGTAATGTCTTGTTGTAGAATCAAAAGGGATTTTTCAGTGTGTTGCAGGTAAAGTCAGCTCTATTACATGCCATGGTTATGAAGACAAGTTGTCAAATTATTGGTCATCCCGCTGAGATACTCACGGTCTGGCTTTGTGATCCCAAGGCAGCTTAAGTGCCCTTCCCGGAGACATACCCAATCACGGTATCCCCATATTTGGTATATTTTCCCCATTTAAAAAGTTCTATTCTTTAAGGACAAACCTCCACCCCCACAACAAGAGGGGGCATAATTATCCAGCATAATATCAACCATACAAATGCAATTATTTGTAATTGAGATTATTAGTTGTGGTGTTACTTTCCGCAATTTGTGGAGTTTGTAATACACTTAAGTATTTAAATAAAAAAGCCCTCAAACAAACAGCACAATAAAAGAAAAATCATAAATGGCTGCTCTGGCCATGAGGTACTTCATAGATGTATAAATTCACCTGCCTCCAGACAATAACAGCTGCGAATGGTGATGGAGAACAGCACACAAATAAAGCGGACCTTAAGGCTTGGTGTGGGGGGCGCACACCCACTATCCTCACGATGGCAGATGGAGGAGTGAGGGGCACACGTAGGTCATCCCGATCCCGTTTCATTTAGCTAGGCTGGCACCGTGGCACTGCCACGCATAGACCTGCTTATTTAGAGCAGGTGAAACGATGCTGGAAAAGGCACCCGACCGTCAGCTCAGCGGAGACCATTTCCAGCACGTGATGCGGGGCTCTGTCAGACCTTAACTGCCGAGTCCATGTCTCCATAACTTTATCACCTTTAGGCACCACCCAGGGTCCCCCTCAAGCAGCTACGCCCGTACCGCACCCAGAGCCCCCTCCTGCCCGAATCTCTGTGAAGCAGCTATGCCCGTACCGCACCCAGAGCCCCCTCCTGCCTGAGTCTACCTCACGCAGCTACGCCCGTACCGCACCCAGAGCCCCCTCCTGCCTGAATCTCCATGAAGCAGCTATGCCTATACCGCACCCAGAACCCCCCTCACACAGCTACACCTGCACAGTGCTCTGCATTAGCTCGTCTTTGAACCCCCGGTGCGGAGCCTGATGACCGATCACCCTCATAGCCGTGTCTTTCTTCCCACTTCGCCCTTCTCCATGCCACTGACATTCACACCTTACCTGCAGGTCCAAATGGCATCCGGGGCTCCAGCTCTGACAGGTCCGTGCTCATCCTCTTGCTATTTGATGGCACCAGGCACTGAGGCCGCCCCGACAGGCTCTCCATACTGCCCCCGCTGGACAGCGGGTGGTTTGCCCAAACACCATCCCCCTGGGAAGACACCAGGAATCCTGTCATCTCCTATCACAAGCATCCACAACAACCGGAAGAATGAGCAGCCTACCGTGCAAAGACCCAACGGGCGGCGAAACACCAGCAGGGCACATGTACTGTATCAGGGAACTATTTGACTATCAAGTGTGAAATGCAAATGACAGCGTTTACAGACAACAGTAAGCGATGGTGGCACCTGCCATTAACGTAACTCACCCACAAGATAAAACTCTGCCTGCCATATTAAGGCCTATTTAAGGCAAAGACCTCAACCTGAAGAGCAGATAAAACTAACCTTTGGCTTGAACTGAAACTTTGGCTCCATATTCTTGATGGTGTCGTTGCTCCCCTGCGAGTCGCCGTGTTCCATGTTGGCATCACTCCTGTTGCTGGTGTTGGTGAAAGACACTACAGAGAGAGACAGACAGCCGGTCAACCCTCCCCGGTACGTTGGGAGGAACCACGAGAACGAGATCTTAGTGTATCGTTGAACTGGGGATTCACAAATGGCTGGATTATGCTTGTCAATTTAAAGGTAAAAAAAAAAAACTGAAAATATTAAGTGAATTAAAGTTTTAATAACACGGCTATGTGGTTGTGGGTGAGACTTCTGCCTGAGACGATGTACCGGTGCTGGTGACAGAGTTACTCTGACCTTCTTCTGAGTACTGATAGGGGTACTGCAAGGGTTCCTCAGATCCTGGGAAGAACTGGAAAAGGCAGAGACGTCTTTAGAAGAACATCCCAACCAATTCACTTCACTTCAACTCAATGCAATTCATTTTTATATAGTGCCTTTCACAACAGTGTCACCCCAAGGTGCTTTTGCATGGGTTGTGATACATTATAATTTCATCAAGACATAATAATACATAAACGGGGAAAATGGAGGACAAAGAAGGAAAAAAAGAAAGAATGAAGAACTCTCAAACAGGGAGGGGGGGAAAAAAAACATCCGTCAAGGGGGGGGTTAACGTTACCTGCATAAGGTGGGACATTATTTTCACAATCTCCTCCATGGAGGGGCGCTGGGAGGGGTCCTTGGACCAACAACGAGTCATCAAGCTTTCAATTGGTTTAGGCAGGTTTTTAATCAGGGGGGGCCGGGTGCCTGAGGAAGGACGACATGATTACCATCCGGCTGATCTGCAAGTGTCAGATCCCACATCCGGCTGCTCACATTTTCACACAAAGGGATTTTTACTGAAGTGTCTCAGGGCATAAACAAGCCAATATCCTTAATGAGTCAACAAGTACCACCAAAGAAAGAACATGGAGTCTAAGTGTCAAGTGGAAAACACAAGGGCAGGCAATACGCACTGGTGTGTTCTGGAGGTGCGGCCTTCCCACCACTAAGCTAACTGAGGCTGTGTGTGTGTGTGTGTGGGGGGGGGGGGGGTCTCACCGTTGTGCACGGCCCACATGATGCGGAAGGCGGGGCCGCCGATCTCGTCGAACGGCTTCCTGCGCGTGATCACCTCCCAGAGGATGATGCCCCAGCTGAACACGTCGCACTTCTCGCTGTAATTGCTGCCTATGGAGAAACACGGGCCACTGGCATGAGGTCGCTGCATTTCCTGCGGGGGCCCCGGCACCTCACCAGTGCACAGAGTAAAGATATTACGCTCTTCCTCACCACCAAAAGACAGCTCCCAGGAAAGTTAATCACTGCACTTATTACACCAGAGCCAAAGCGTTCAACGTCTGCTCATTTTAAAGTTATTATGTCTAAGCCTACTGATAATAGAAATATTTCACAGTGATGCAAATGAGCCTAAGAAGTTCATTTTCAGGACACCTATGACTGGCTTAATTGCACACGAGCCGCGCTATTCCCATCTCAGACGGTATGACTAACCAGCAGCTCATAAGCGCCGCTCTGACCCCGGCAAAGCGAGGCGGCTCTCAGAGCTGACCACCACTCGTTTTTAAAACGATACAGGGAACTTCCTTTAATCCCATCGGTGTGATTTATAGTGTCATACGACATGGTGCGAGATTTAGCTATTCTTAGTGCAGGTAATATAAATCAATTAGGGATGCATTAGTGGGGTATTCATGCGAATAAAGATTAAAAGCCGGTCACGTCGCGTAAACAGACTTTGTGTGTGTGTGTGTTCGTCTGTAACATCCTCCCAGCAAGTGCTGAAGAACTGAAGAGCGGCATTATGATGCCTAATATCCCAGCTCGCCTGTACAGCGCAACCTAGATAGCGAGATGCCCAGGAAGGGGTCGAGGACCAGGGCTCACCTTCAAAGACCTCGGGGGCCATCCACGCCGCACTGCCTTTGTTGTTAGTCATATGCGTCTGGATGTCACAGGCCGTCCCGAAGTCACAGATCTTCAGGACTGTCCCTCCGGCCACGAGCAGCAAGCTGCGAGGGATGTGGAGTGTGATGCGGCTACCCAGAGACACAGGGACACGTGCCAGTCTAACATCTGCGGCGGGATTATCACGGGAAGCTGAAAAACGGCAATGGCAGGTCGTGCTCACACAGACGGGGATGCGACGCGCAGCAAAAACGCCGCAGTACTTCTAAAAGCTGTGCAGTCACGTTGCCAAATCAGTCAATCCACAATGTTGCACCTGGATGCCGCATATAATTTACACATCACTGACAAAAACACCCCAGCCAAGGGCTGGGCACACTGTGACATTGGGGGGAGCCTCTGGCCAGCATCTCCCCAGCGGTGCAGGAACAGGAGCAGCTGGCAGATTCCGCAGTGCCAAGCTAGGGGCTCTCTGCCATCAAGGGGCCAATAAAGAAATTCAGCGGCTCGTTCGACCCCCAGGCCACCTCATAAATGGGGAGCGCAGGCAGCACACTGCTCGTTTTAAACACCACAGTCCATCGAACCGTAACGGCACCGGAGGGAGCGACGGGGACAAACACTGCGAAAACCACGGCGGTTAAAACAGGGAATCTCTTAAAATGACAAGCAGTGCCTACAACTAGGCACCTCAATGGGCCCATTGAAACATAAATGGAGAGAAGCTGTGCTTTGATATACACTGCGGTGGATTGTCAGAGGGAGCACAGAGGAAGAAGAGGGCATACTTGGGTGGCTTGAGGTCCCTGTGAATGAGCGCCTTTGGTTTCATGCCGTGGAGATAGGAGACGCCCTGAGAGCACTGGAAACACCAGCTCATCGCGTGGGAGGCCGTGTAACAGGGTAGAGGCTCCGCTCCGTGCAACACTGCGGGGCGACAGGAGGCTGGTGAGGAGGCCACACTTACACACGCGCACAAACCACTGGCCAAACCAAACTATTCCTCAACACAGGCCAGATAAAATGCGAGCAATCGACATTACCTGGAAAAAAGCACGATAATCCCATAACGGGAAACACTGTAAATGAGACTAAAACCACAGGCTGGTGCTGAAATTATCTGTGAGAGCCTGAAGGAGCATAGCTCCATTAAACCAGGGCTCGGATGAGAAGGGAATGACGATTCTCAAAAGATTAGAGCACTTAGGTGCAGTTTACAAATATTACCCGATTACAGCAACGGAACAGCACACACAGATACGAACCCACCAATGAAACTCCCTTAAAGACAAGAAAGATTCCCAGCCAAGTGCACTCCTATTAAAAAGCTCCATTAAGAACGCAGACATGCAAGCCATGTGCTGAGCAGATTCAATCACCCGGCAGTGCTGCAACAATGACACTGGACAGTAATGAGTAACCATTAAAAAAAAAAAGCAGTGAGCACACTGACTAACCCTCAGCTCTGTAGCCTAAAGGCAAAGCTGACCAGGAGACTCACCATTATACAAAGAGCCACCTTCTGCATATTCCATCACTAGGCAGACCTACGGAAGAGAGAATATTATGGGATGGTATCGCCATCATCACCGCAACACTGGGGCGTTCACTATGCCCTCTAGGATAAACATGTTTTAGCACATGGGTACAGTAATACAAATACATTACACAAGGTACTCGCAACTGTTCTTTGTGTGAAGGAGGGCCGGACGTAGACTTACTGGGCTACTGCAAGAGCCATACAGCTTCACGATGTTGGGGTGACTGACGCGCGAGAGCTGCCGCAGCTGGGGGCGAGAAAGAGCCACATTTCGCGACCGTCAACCGACGGCAAGGAGATCTTGCGGCTCGGCCGAGTAGCTAATTCAATAAACAAAATTAATTGAAAGTCATTTTGCACTCTTCCCCCTACTTTTAATAACCGCCTTGGAAATGGCTCCCCTTGCCCATCACCGGGACTAAATAAGCAGCAGCCGTTGCCCCTCCTCTGTCTCACTGCTGGCGCTTTGGCTCCCAGGTGACGGTTAATGGCGCGGCTAGCCGAGCGCGCACGGGTCTCAGCTTAATAAAAGCTCCATGCCGCCGTTAATGCGGAGCCGCAGAAATTAGTCTCGATCTGTCATCGTTAGAAACGGGGGGGGGGGGGGCTGAGCCTGAGGGCGTGGCCCGACGGCCCCCGCCCCCCCCCCCCCTTCAACCGGGGCGGATAGTCAAGCTCCTCCATCACCGGATGTCGCGGCAGCAGAAGGCCACGCTCAGACTGACACTACCTCCACTATGAAGGCCTTCCTCTCAGATTCACTCTCGATGGTTTTGATGGCCACATCTTTGCCTTTCCATTTGGCCTTGCAGACGACTCCGAAGGCACCCCTCCCCACAACCTGGGGACAAAAAAAATCAACAGACGATCCATGTTAAAGCATGCCGTTTCTGCCTCCAAATAAGACTGGCATGCCACGATCACAGACGATCAGAAGGGGAAGACTTAACACCCACGAGAACTGCAGCATTTAAATGATTTAGCTGATCTTTAATAGCACCATTTCAGATTCTTTTCACTGTATGTGATACAATTTCATGCAAACAGCTGAAAGTGCTGGCAGGTAAATGCACTGACTGGATGAAAAAGCTTCAGATTCAACTTCTTTGTCAGAAAAAGATACATTTAAATTATTTTCTTTCACAGAAATAAAGGATTCTTACTGTTTTTGCAAACATATGCCTTGCTGTTCTTTCAAATCCACACTGAAATTTTGACAGTTCGACCACAAAGACTAGTTCAATTTCACTCAATTTGCCCAGAGAAACCTCTTACACAAGCTGCCATAATAAAGTTTACAAAATGAAGTTTTTCAGGAGATTCACAGCAAAATTCCACAATCAGCCCCTCGGAAAATGAGGTTCCTACTCATCAGGTTAGGGGCTACTCCAATAGCCATGTCTCAAAAACCATTAAAAATATATTTTTGATGCCTTTATTTGGTATTAAAATAAAATATCCAGATTCATGAAATCTAACCTGCCGGTAGCTACTGGAAGCAGAGATATATATGTATGAAGGCAGTTCAGATATCAGCGTCAGTCAGTCGCAGTACAATGCATAACCCCAAAGAGCCGCGTGTCACAGTTTGTACTGCCAGCCGCACACACAGCCCGGTGGCACCGGTCACCAGCCAGGGGCACCAGGCTCAGGGAATAATCCAGTTGCACATTCCTGCCAGAGATGGACCCATGGGAGGTGGCAAGCCTGGACTGACAGTACTTCAAGTACCATCACGGTGAGTATGCTCACGGACATTATATTTAGATACTACTCACTATACTCATATTGTCTGTGTTTCATTAGGTGTCCAGTATTCTTTTTATGGTATCGTGATCTCAGTTTTTAATTATAAGTGTATACAGCGTTATAGATTTCGCTTGACAGGTAAATCTTTAATGTGCATTAAACGTACTTGATTTCGTTCAGTCACTTTGGTGTACCTTAGTACCTGCCTATACAGACAGGGAAGCCACACAACGTGAAATGTTCCGAATGGTTTAGAGCTAACGAACTCTGTTTAGCCAGTTTACAGCTAAGGTTTTAAGTAACTATGTTTAGCTGGTGTGCGAAGTGGAAAAAAGAGCAGCATGCAGGAATCCACTGTCTGCATTCCGCCGCAGCTCCAGCAGATTAGCGGATCCAGCGAGAAACGCGAACGCCACAAAGCAAAAAAATAAATAAATAAATAAATAAATAAAAAACGCTTCACAGCCCCACAAAGCAACATCAGCGACATTTATGTGCATTTATGTGCATTTAGGCACCATGACACCCCGATGCGTCGTGTTGCAACCCGTCAATATTCAGCCAGTAACTCGCTAGCGATACACTCACACTATAAACAACGTGCCTCTCTGAAGAGATGGAACTCAGCCGGGGTGTTATAATGAAAATACCGAATTTAGATAAACGAAACGGGCCGTGCTTCCCTGCAGCTGACGATGTGGCTAGCTAACTAGCTACTTACCTCCTCAACTTCAATGTCCGAATAGTCTATCTCCTCGAAAGGGTAACCGGGCGGCGTCTCCAGCATTTCGGCAGACGGGAGGGACATCGTTACTCATTAAAGCCGACTTTTACAGAGAAACGCGCGAATCAGACATCCGGAGGGCAGGCGAAGCTAGCAGAAATACACCGGCTGTGAAACGGCGCTCCCCCGGAGGACTGTGGAAACTTAGCCAGGCAGCTAAGCGCCTCAGCGTCACGGATCACCACGGTTAAGAAAGCTGTGTAGTCAGGTTAACCTAATCAGAGGCCGGATGAGACTAGTGCTGTCTTGACCTCGGGCTTACTAGTTGGTTAACCTAGACGTCTGCCGGGCGAAGGGTTATTGGATACGTTTAGGCCGCTCGACGGCCTGGTGACAGCCTGGGGATGGAGTAGCAGCGCTGGCCTCAGTCCGCGCTCCCCACATCGGCGCACTATTTCGATCATCAGCGGCCCCCCTTAGCCGCGCCGACGCACGAGCTCGTCTCGCGACGCCGCGAGTTTGCACCCATTTGCCGGGGCGCTTTAACTTTGAGGAGCGAAGCCGCCGCCGACACTTTCTCCCCCCCCTGCAGTCACTGCAGAAGCTCCAGGAAGTGCGTGTCGCTGCGATTTCGGCCCCCTCGGTCTTTTTTCTGGCCCGGCTGCACAGAGAAGTTCACCGGTGGAGGCGCCATTTGGCCGGCAATGTCAGTGCGCGTTAGCAGGGACCGTGTGCCTCACCCTAGGACCAAATTTAAAATAGCATGTTTTGAACTGTGCCTCAGCCTTAAATGTAATTTATTTGGAATATTAAAAAGACAACATGATGTTTACGGTTTTGGATTTTTTTATTGTAACTATTTTTCCAAACATTACCAGTCTTGTAAAGTCACACTCTTCCCCAAATTGGTTCTTTCATAACAGAACAATAATTAATATTTGCTAAATTTACCCAAAGACCAGCCAGCTTTGGTGACAGCTGAGACTGAGCTCTATTCATCATCTGAACAATTCTTATTGAAAAGAAGTTGAAAGTACTCCTTACTTGGCAATGTACCTGTGTAACGTCTTACATTATATTGACACATTTCAGGGAATAAGGAGAATCAGAGCTTGATAATAACCATACTACTACTACTACTAACA
>JAODKE010000041.1:2580634-2596901 GCA_026779605.1 Mormyrus hasselquistii
AGGCCTTTCTACTGCTTATCACACCTCATTTAAATGCCCAATTAAACCTTGCATTTTGTTCCATGCATCTGCTGCATTATTCCAGATTCACGTGACCGCCCCGCGCCCCCCCCCCCCCCCCATTAAGTGTGGACATGACCCGTTTCCACTGAAATATGTGCCTCAGTTTAATAGAAAGGACTCTACCACTCCATTGAAGAAAGGTGTGTTTGTGTAAATTCCAGAATATTTCGTTTAACATTTGAGCTGCACGTAATGATTTGGGAGTGAGTGTGTCAGGATGAAGTGATATTTCCGAATGCCTCGACTGCCGGGAAGGTGGCCCTCGGCATCGGGTCCAAAATGGTGCGTATATGAGCAAAAGCCATCCCTTTAGACCCCAGAACCTGCAGTTCATCATGACATTCAACCTTTATTTCAGCTTTTAATATCCAGCCACATAAACCTGAAATATTGTTAGTGGCGTTACATAAAAGTTTTCAGATTCTAATTTCCATTTGAAGCTTTCAGCTTTTTCTGAAGCAGCGAAGTAAAACTAGTTCAAAAGTTTAAAGCACAAGACGACTCGGTAAGTGCTGACCATCTGGTCAGTGTGGCCACAAGATCGAGGGCCTGTGTCTCTACCAGGTTGATAACTCGTCTTATCAACAGCTGACAAAGCATGGTATCAGTGAGAGAACAAATGCCCTCCTTGCTAAGCTGCTTGGGAAGGGGCCCTGTGGCTGTATTGACTCGACTTGCTGAAGGAGTTCGTCTGTAGCTCCTCTAAGCCGTCGACTTAATAACCGTGGTGGAGCAATCGCTTGTATAAATCATCGAAACTACAAGTTACTTTGGCGTCACCTACGCAACAAAAGAACAATCGTGATAAATTCGCCACGTTCCCACGATCTGTCACTGCCGCACTACTAAAGCCTTCCTGTTGTCAAGGATTGATTTGACCAAACTACAAATGTTATCACCGTTCCTCTAAGCCTCTGTGGTGCTACCAAAAGGAGAAACAAAGCCAAGCTTTTGTCGAATTCCTATTTTTATTAAAAATTACCTCACTCCATTCCCTCTTTCAGCACCGTGCGGGCCGCCATTTTGGGGCTGTGAGGAGTGAATTGACAGAAAAGCCACCCTCCGCGACATGATAAATACATAGTCATCTTTGTTTTATTCGGATGTGAATTGCTCAGGTGTCACATGGAAATGATTCAGAGCAAGGACACTCTCGGTGCCGCTCTCAGTTTGGATATATATCAACGGTACTATTTCCTACTGGAAATGCTTAATGGAGGTGACAGAGGAAAAAATAGGGATCGTGACTGGGATTGCTGCCCTCGTGGGAATCCGAGATGCAACAATGCAATTCAATGCATTTTCTAAACACCTCAAAGATAAATTACGTAAAGAGTCATATAAAAATCTCAAAAGAAAAGTGAATGTTTGAAAAAAGGGCATTATGCATTTTAAGACCTGCCTTGTGGTGTGGGGAATGCACAGACATTGATCTTTCATGGGGATGGATGGTGTCTGAACGTGATGACAGCACAGAGAAACGGCACCGCTGTGGCTGAGCGAACTTTCACATTCGGTATCGGGAAATGGTATGTAAAGTATCGACGTGGGCCTGAGGAGAGGCTGCAGTCTCTTTCTCTACACGTGCTGACCACCTGTTAAAGCAACTGCAAGCCGTTGGAACGTCTGTAGATGTGATGAGATATCTTTAAGGTGAATGTGCTCTCTGGTTACCTATAATGCTATTTCCTCTCACTGCGGTGGCCTTTAGAAGTCACCGGTGAGCCTTCACAGCGTGGTGCCCCTCTGCTCTAAGTGCCATTTTTAATTTCCTTCCGCTTTTTTTTTTTTTTTAATGGTCCTGCTTTCCAAGGGTAAGACTTTGTTTTGACAATACAATGTTCATTAAATGTCATTCACGAGTAATAGAGATTCGGATAAGAAGGGTAATTGGGAATTGTGTACAGTACCTTGTAAGAGCCATTTAATTAAATATTGAGTACCCCCAGATGGATGTCTGTGTTGGTGACCCAACCTGCAAGCGGTGTTAATTAAAAATTTTAGGTCCACCTTGGGAACGATGGGTTTTTTTTCCCTCTTTCACAAAGATGATCGTAGATCCCAGCAAAGCCTGGTAAACCATCACTATACATCCAATATATATACTGAGCTGTAGCTGTTCTTCGTTGTCAGTAAAGCGCTTGACCCATATGCCTGACTGCAGGCTGAACATACCCTCTTCAGCTGAGTGGAATCCTGTAAGGGCCGCACTGACATAGTTGTAGATGGTATGGATGAGAAGCTCTTCACTTTTAATGCCCTCATTCTTTTCCCCCCCGTCTTCTTCCTGCTCTTTCTGCCCTCCACACTCAGGCTAGTTCCGAATTGAGAGGCAGTACTGAAGTAAAAAGCCTGACACAAACCCAAAGACACCTGCATCTGCTCCTCGTGTCATGGTGCCACAACGGACTGAATGGGCATGGAGGGTAATACCATCAGTGGTGCAGTAGTAGTGCTCTGAGGTACACGGCTATGCCCTTCCAGGGTGCCCCTCTCTGTTTCTTGCATTTAGCTGAGATGTTTGTTCAAAGTATGGGGGTGCAGTGGTGGGACCAGGGTTTGCGTTTCCACCATGGCTCCATGTGTGTGGAGTTTGCATGTTCTTGCCGTGACATCCTGGGGTTTCTTCAGGGTACTCTGCTCCCTGCCAAATCCAAAAAACATGCTGAGGTTAATTGGAGGTATCACACTGTCTAGAGGTGCGCCTGTGTGAGTGAATGGTTGGTGTCCCATCCTGGCTTGTTCCCTGCCTTGTGCCCATAGGCTACAGACCCCTCCACACAACCCTGAATAGGTTAAGAGGTTACAAAAAATGGATGGATGACTTTGTCCAAGGTGAGGTACAAGTCAGGTTTAGAGACCAGCGTCAGACGGTGTTTCTGGAGCAACTGGAGTTAAAGACCTCCACCGATGGTGACATCACTGTGCTTGTTGCAGGATCTGAATCTTCTAATCAGGGTCACAGAGTCGTAACCTACAGAGCCAGACCATGTACTTAGGTGCTCTAAGATGAGTGGATGGATGCATCTATGGTTGGTTCAGTAGGATCATTCTGCATTACAAACAATTTTAAGAATTTCTGGGTATTATAGGGTCTGCATACAAGTGAGCAGATTTTATCAGATGTGACTCAACATGGAAGATGATGTGATTCTTAGCACAGATACAGGTAGCACATATATCATGTGGCTTAACCCTGGTAGGTGGAGTTTCCCTGCAATTTGGTGCCAGTTAAATAATGGATGAGACACACACAGGTATATGAAATTTATCTAATGCACCCTAGGAATTAAAATGACCAATGAAGATGACAGAGATTAATGGGATGGATTTTGGTCATTACTTCCCTGGGTTCATGTTTCACAGCAAATGGTGAGACCAGAATCAAAAACTATGATTACATGCAATTTTAGAGGGGAGTCATAGGTTAATGGCAAATCTGCGATGGCTTTTAATTGGGTTTCTTACTGAGGAAGACCTCAATCACTTAGCATAGGTTCCACAAAGATGAGTTACTTCATCATTGTCCAATATATACATCGGAACATTAAGAAAAACTAAATTTGACTCGAGCCCCATACTGGAGTTCATTAAATCTTGGAATGATGGGAAAAGTTCATTGCCGGTTCCTCCTGCACACCAAGAAGAGAAGTTTGTTGGCTTGTGGGAGAAACGTAACTCAGTGGCTTCACCTTTCAGACAAAGCTATGCCTCTCTTGGTGAATTATCTCACTCGCAGTCAGATGTCTCCTGTCTCCCGGGACTGACCCCGGGTCTGCCGTTCCTTGATATATGGATCGAGCCTGAATGTGATCCACAAAATGTGTCAGGATAAAAACAGATGTAAGACTGGGAGAGGCAGGGGGAAACAATACGACGTCGCTTCCGAGATTAATTTCGTTGGCAGGCAAGTGAGTTTCATAAAACCCTGACTGTACAGGATCGTGTGGCTCCACGCAGACAATGCGTGTCGAGTAAATAATACATCACATAAATTCCATCGATTATTCAGGCATTAATATTTCATTGAAAGAAAACAGTGAGATGAGTTTTTGTGTTATTACAGCGGGAGAGAAGACGAAAAAAAAATGTTGACATCAGGACATTTCATATTTCAGCGTAACTGAAAAGCGGGAGCCTGTCGGGGAGGTGCTTTGGGCGGCGCGCCTTTGCCTCCGGTACTAAATCAGAAAATGGGGTGCAGTTTGTTATGTTACTTCAGTGACTTTAGTGGCGTGTCACCTCGTGGGCCCTGGCAGCAGGTTGTGGAGTCAGGGTGGGGGGGGGGATGCCACGGTGTTATGAAAAGGGGGCCCCCATCCACCCTTAAAGGCAGCATGGAGAGACTCGGAGTCGCTGGCGCTGGAATATTTCTCCAGTGGTGCATCCAGACTAATGACACAGCTGTAGGTGGCTATATTTATGATGTGGGGCTGATGATGTGTGCAGCAGTGTGAGAGTGGGGGGTGTAGAGTAGGGAGGAAAAGGAGCAAGAGAAGGAGGAGGTGAAGAAGGAGGAGATAGAAGTGGAGGTAAAAGAGGAGAAGAAGGATAAGGAGGAGACCTGAGCCCAAACAGGCATTTCACAGGCATTTCCTATGCCTTTCCAGATAGGGTGGAGCTGAATCGTTTGAGTGATGATCATGTGACGCAGCGGTGGAGGTAGAGTTGGGGGGTGCCCCTGCCCCATTTTGCTGAATCTCAATATAGGACTGACAGTTAGGTGGCAGGTCTAGGTCATCCAGGTCACACTCTCAGCAGTTGAGGAAAAAGCAGGCAGGCCGCCGGCCAGGGAGAAAAGAAAGCAGGCCACCGTCCAGGGAGAAAAGCAGGCAGGCTGGCACCCAAGGAGAAAAGAAGGCAGGCTGCCGCCCAGGAAGAAAAGCAGGCAAGCCACCGCCCAGAGAGAAAAGTAGGCAGGCCCCCAGCCAGGGAGAAAAGCAGGCAGGCCACTGGCCAGGGAGAAAAGCAGGCAGGCCGCCACTCAGGGAGAATACCAAAAGTTACCGTTTTCCTGTTAAACATAAGGCGACACGTATTCATCGCCACAGCTGGCGAAAGAAAGTTCACGCTACAGGACTTAACAGCTGCGTACAAACGAACAACATTCAGCCATCTGCTCTGGAGGACCTGTTCAGCAATTATATCCCTCAAGTGCACGTCGATTGCCAATCAGAAGCTAACGACGCCGCGGATGGAACCTTAAACACAGGACACAGGCTTGGCAGGGACCTGGCTGGAAAGAGAGCATTTCTCATATTAACTCCTATCAATTGAACAGTAATGACACAAAGACAGAGCCCTGTTAGCCGCCTGTAATATCGCTGTAGCTGTACGTTTTGTCCCTACAGGTGATTGTGGGAGGTGCAGGTCACATGGCACGCATTTATAAAATGAAGCCTCAAGTGAGGTTCTTCACATGAATTGTTTCAGATATATATATATATATATAGTGGAGTAAAAAGGGAAACTTTCAAAGGGCTAAAGAGGAGCAGCAGGCACAGGGGGTGATATGGGTTCAGCGCAGAGCCGACCTGGGTTTGTGCCAGATCACACAGCCGGAGCCTGGGCAGGGCCAACAGGGCAGCGATCAATGAGCAAGCAGCCGTAACGACTGTACAGCTCTCACGCTCTGCTCCACCTCTCTCTTCCTATAGGACATTGGCGGAGTCTGCTTCCTTTAATCTGCAATTGTTTCACTGCCATGTTATGCACAGCTGAAAGTCTACAGTGCTCCAGTGCAATGAAACAGGAGGGAACAGAACTGTCAAAAAACATCCATCAACCCATCTTCTGACTGTTTAGGGTCCCATCCTAGGCAGCACAGGACAGAGATACTGTAGGCGAACAGCCTGGATGGGATGCTGGCAAACTGTCAGGTGCCAAATACAATTGTGAACACCTTACCCATTAATGATTCATGTACGAGATAATAACTTTTAAAGATCTCACATCAAAGGGAGCTACAGCGGCCTGGACAATTTAACTCAGAATGATTCTGGGCTTCTTTTTAAAAGAAACCTTTCTTCCAATTTTTATTAAAAAACAAACATGGGACTGATATGTTTTTCTGCAAAGGGAGCCTATTTAAAATGAATGAAAGCATTTAAATATGCTTTATAAATTCCTCCCACAAAGCACAGTCCTGCACTTGTTCAAAACAAGAAATGAAAAGAAATCAAGGTGAGCTGTCAGAGTTGGCACCAAAGTGGCAGGAGCTTCATTCTCAGTCAGAGCAGCTCTGCAGGGGTGTAAATGTCTCCGGTTGGCCAGTCTTGCCACACCGCCCTCGCATGATGAGTCTCCCCTCCCCTTATCTGCATCTTTGACAACACAGGTAACACGTGAACCTTATTATGCCGGCGAGTCTCAAGAAGAGGCATTATTAAAACCTCATTTTAAGAGAAAAAGATATACAGTTTCATGAAGGTTATATGTGTTTGGGAGCAGAATGAAGAAGATTCTGTCAATATAACATCACATGCGTTTCACATCTCAGTAGAGTGATCAGTGCCCTCCCATTATAGTCTGTAAGCTGTAAAACAAAATAGCGTCATACAAGGGATATTAACAGAAGTGCTGAAGAAAAGTGTCAATAATGTAGTTTCACAGATAAACTGATAGGAAAACACCGTGTGGACCAGGAGGAGAAATTATCCATCCAGATTCTGTAACCACTTATCCTATTTAGGGTCACATGGGGTCCGGAGCCTATGGGCACAAGGCAGGGAACAACCCAGGATGGAACACCAACCAATCACAGGGCACAGTCACACACCATTCACTCACACACCATTGGGCAGTGGTGGCTTAATGGTTATAGAAGTGCGCTCATAGTTAAAAGATTGCAGGTTTGAATCCTTGGCCAGCAAGGCACCAGTAAGGTACAGCCCCCAAGCACTGCTCCCTGGGTGCTGAATTAGCTGCCCCCACATTGGCAGATATGGGTTAAATGCAGAGAATTCATTTCGTTTTGCTGCGGTGTGTCAACAATGACAATTAATCACTGAACTTCATTCACTCACACATGCATACCTACAGACAATTCGGTAACTCCAATTAGCGTCAGCATGTTTTGGACTGGAGAACATCTGGAGAACCTGGAGTAACCCCCACCGTGACACAGGGAGAACATGCAAACTCCACACACGAAGTTATAAGTCTCAAACTGAGGTCCCAGAGATGAGAGGCAGCAGTGATAACCACCGTGCCATCCCAGCAGAATTATGTATGCAATACATTATGGTGATATTACTCTGTTTATGCCCACTAGACCGATATCTGTTCCAATGAACTGGTGCTTTTTAATCTGAATCCTGACTATATCTGGCAAACAAAAGCATTTTTTGCCTTTGCTGCAGAGTAATCTATAATCATCCATCTTGTGGCTGCTTATGTGGTACAGGGTGGCCAAGGCAGAGCAGGGAGCCGGCGACAGGGAGCCAGTGACACGCTCGCCGACACGGAGGGCCATAGCAGCGCCTCCCAGGCAGGGAAAGCATGTGGGCTAATGTAGCACCAATAAAAACCGCATCGAGAAAACATTAAGGAGAATGCGAGGAGGCTCACACCCCATCCATCTTCCAGACACCCCCAGTACAGGGTCGTGAGAATGCTCAAAATGTCATAACGTCGTACTCTTTTATTGTTGTTACTTCTGACTGAAGAATCTGTCTTTGTCTGGGTGCAATGTATTACTCTTCTGCACTAGACTATGGGTGCAGTTTGGCCCATTGCTTATCCAAATGTCTTGATTTGTTTACTTGCTTACTTACTTGGTTACTTGTATATTGCCTAGGTTGCTGGTTGGTTATTCCACTGTTTTAATGCTCTCCATGATGTTATCGCAATTGCAATTTACTTTTATTTTACTTTAATGTACCCAATCCCCAGAACAAATTCCTTGTACTTGTGCTATACGTATCTGATTCTGATTCTACATTCTTCTATCCAGGAAACCGTGCAGAACCTACTAGCTGAATAGCCAGAATATGACTAATGTTCATCTGCTCTGGCAATCATGAGCCAGTGACACATTTTCTGCAAAAATAACAGACACTCCTTGTCCATACTGTGAAAACCTATAGCTACGTAGTGAAGCACCTTTGCACCAAGATACAGGTTGAGTCTCTCCGTCCACTTTGACTCATGACCCAAAACTTTTTTGGAAGAGCACGCTGGGCTGATTCGCCTCAGGTTACGCCCGCAGTGGGTTTCTTGGTGGCTCGAGCCACGTCCATGCAGGACGTGTGAGAGGCCCTCAGTGGAGTGGGTAGCCTGGCCTTCGTCATTCCTTCTCTTTTGTTGGACCGCAGCACCTGCAGTAGCGCAGCTCCCCACCCACCTCCGAAGCGGTGCTCACACACTGCACATTTCGCCCCCTGTGACCGCAGCTGCATTATTCACCAGGCAAGAACTGAGCCGCATTAATGCCTTCTGCTCTTAAAGTGCCCCATGCCCATTTGTTGTCCTCACCCTGCCTCTTTGACAAGAACTTATTTGTTTACCAGTGAGGAGTCTGAATAATAGACTCCCCCCCCACCTCCCAACACCATCCACTCCACCCCTCCCCCAGCGTCAGTGATGCTGGGCTGCAGCATTAGACTCTGCAGTGCACCAAGGCGACAAGTCAGCTAGGCATGCGAGAAGGTGTCCGTCTGCCCCGTGTGATGGGGGGGCAGGGGCATGCGCAGCATGAGGCCCAGCTGCAGCCAGTTTTTGATGTCTCTCACCAGGTGGCGAGACCCGCGTGACCCCGCCATCGAAAACGGCGTCTTTGTTTCTGATGGAGCCCGTGTTCATGCCATGCGACTGGACCACCTGCACCTAGTTATCGGCAGCGACGGAACTGCCACTTGAATTAACCTATCAGATGAAGGCCTGAAACGTGAACCTGAAATCAATACTTTGTGAAAGCTCGCAGTTCCGAGATCCTGAGGACATCTTTACAAAGAATAACTACCCTTTGAATAATGCCAAAAAAAGAAAAAATTCCGGGTAAAAATAACCACATGGTTTTCCGACCACCATCTGTGGCATGGAAACTTCCATTCATTTTCGGTAACTGCCTTTCCTTTCCCGGGAAGCGAGGAGGAGGAGGCTGGGTACGCTGGAAAATATGCTGGACCATTGCGAGGCAGTCATACACATCCGCACCAAGGGGAACGTGGACCCGCCGCCGTGTCTGATGAGCATGCCGGGGGACCCAGGGGAAGCCCCGAGAACATGGGGGGGACATCCAGAGCTGTGGCGGAATTCGGGTTTGCAACACCGAGCGTACAAGGGAACCAAAATACCTGCTGAAGCCCCGGACTGCCCGGTGTGGAAATCTCCGGTTTGAGGTCCATCTGAGCAAGGGCCTGATGCTCATAGAGTCACTTGAAAAGATTCATTAGCATGAATAACCCAATTGGTAGTCATGGGCAGTGAGGGCCTGGATTACTCAGTTTTTCCAGCTAACTATCGGCTTGCTCTGAAGAGCAGTGCCCAGGGGCCTTGTGAAGTCACTGACATGGGACAAATTAATGACAGAGTGGACAGCCACCAGAGGGAGTGCCACAGATTTGCGGACTGGATTGGTCCCAGGTCCTGTTGCGTCAGCCAAACACTTGAAATGATCTATGGGAAACAAAAAATGATTCTTCATGATACTGGGATGGCTGCCCCCCCCCCCTCATCTGTAGAAGAGATAGGAGCAGGAAACCTCTGTTGTTTGGGAGATTCCTTGTATGCATGGTGTGATGCTGAAGTTCAGAAGGGTGCTTGACGCTCCACAGCAAGCGGTAGCCCCCCCCCCCCCCCATCAACGAAATGCATTTAAAAGCTGCCCCAAAGTCATTTCTGGTGCCCATTAAAATGAGCTATTGCTTCCTGAACATTCCAAGCGTTCCAAAAATATATAGAGGCATGCACCTGGTTTGCATTATTTTTGGGGGAAAAAAACCTGAATGACCAACAAAAACAAAGACTTACCGAGATAAAGAAGTGAGACGTATCTCTGTTCGAAGACTTTCTGTGTAAGGTACTGTCTACTCCCAAAGGTCTTGTTTTATATTTTTCATGGCTTCTATTTTAATTGGAAGAAAATTTCGGAATCTTCTTGAGCACTTTCTGGGGTCAAGGGCCCGATAATTGCAAGTCTAAATTGAATGCCTTTACAGAAAGCTGATGAATGCATGTTATTGCAAAATAATCATGAATTTTATGGAAACTGACGTGGTCCTTGTCTTACCAGTAACACTATTTGAATGTGCGGGCATTCATGGGGAAAAAAAGCCCGTCCTCCACACAAAGACAGTCCTGCTGGGGAATGGTTTCAAAGAACTGTCATTGTGTAGTTGAGATGTCTCCCTCTCCACTCCTGAAGGCAACAAGTCAGCCCCGCTTCCTGAAAACCAGTGAAATTACAGGTCTATGAGCGCTTCATCTATAAGCTTATTCAGATCCATAGGAGTTTTGAAGCTCTCCACATGGACAGATCTGTTTCAAAAGAAAATTAAGAATATATTCCTTTTATGGACACAAACAGCACAGTGTGATTATACACCCTTCGTCCTCATTCTCTTCTTTTTTTCCGTTCACCTCATTTAGCAGAAGCACTGTCTCTTATTCAGTTACAGTGCTCTTGCATGCATTTAAAGAAATCCCTGACGCTGGCTGCTGTGCAGAGAAATCGTCCATCCAGTGGTTCCTTACTGCACAATTCGGTTCAGTGCCCTGCCTGTAGTCTGTCGCTTTATCCGTGTTCCAAATTTGCATTCAAGTGGCCCTGACAGAAACCCAGAGAGCACCGAAACGCAGTCCTCCAGACTTGAAAATCTTCAGCTCTCCCAGTGGGCAGACTACTTGCAAACAGGAAATGAAGACAACTTCAGAATTCACCGAAATGGGTTTTTACATTTGAGTCCGGTCTGGTAGCAACAATTGACAAAAATAGACCCAGTGACTACAGCGTGTGGTAGCGAGCGGTGAAATGAACTCACACTTATTGTTTGTGCATTGAATTGAAATATAACAGGACGGTTGAAGGACTGTGACAGCTTATTCACCGGGCCAGGTAAAGACATACACCGAGTGACTGACAGATCAAGAGGCAGAGGCAGCAATTACACCTGGCATGGCTGGGATCTTTCTCCCAGGGCATTTCTTGTTATTTCCAAAAAAAAAAAAAAAACCTTGTGACTGGAGATCCATGCCAACTAAGCAGGCCTGGTTTGCAGCTCCTTAGTTTAAGTTAGAAAGACGTCCATCCTGATTTACTGAGCTGTACGCTTACACGCCCACAATAGGTCATTTTATAAAATACCAGTGTATTAGTTAAAGTTTAATGTTCTCAAACAGGGAAAGAAGACTGTTTTTCCATCACTTTTTTATGGTGATTAGATGGTTGGTCTCATTTTACTTTTACTCAGGTGTATTCGACATCTTTATCAATGTCCGAGGAAACTGTCTTGGGCCATGCGGTCGGTATGTTACCGCGGGAAATCTCAGCCGCTTCTAGAAAGGCGATTAGTGGGTGATAACCGCAAAAACGCTGAAAGGGGAAATGGACAGGCGGGACGGGGAGTAACTGCGCCAAGGACGTCCAAGTACCGTCATTTTTATTGCATGCCAAAAAATGCAAAGAGCAGAAGTACGATTTAATTTTCCTTGGCTTTTCGTTAATTGATGGACATTTTCCAGTGAGCTGAGATTTCAATACCAGCACCCGCAAGGTTGAAATTTACTGAATCTTCTGTGGGAGGTAAAGTGGAGACACTTCATCATTATTTTTGAATATGTGAAATAAAGCTTCCAGTGTCAAAGGTTTCCCTGATGCAGCTGCCCACCAGAAAACGGCAATCACCGCTGCAAAGTACAGCCTCATATTCTACCAGACCGCCTTTTAAAAATATTTTCTTCTTTTTATTTATGCCGAGTTGAAAGCTTTTGTGTTATTCTCGGTGTTTTGCAAGACATAAATTAAATAATAAAATCGCTATTCCATATTAATATAAAATGGTGCCACTGGAAAAAATGGAACACGGTTCTCCACATTTAATAGGCCTATTTTAATAGAAAGAATCACTTTTTGTGTACATTGGGATGTCCCACAGCGCTGGCTTAATTACATTGCGGCTAGTTGCGTGTTTTAAACAGTTACGGTTATTTCCTTACTTGAATCACGCGCCCAAGCCCGCCACCAGACACCCCCCTGCATGTCACACAGTCCCGGATAAGTAGGTAAATAAGCATTTGAAGCATTGACCTTGGACGCTAAGAGCCCGTTTTCCTGCCTGCTAACCTTCATGGAGGCGCCGAGCCTTGGGGTGCCGCAGGCGGAGGGGGCGCCGCGCCGCTCAGCCCTCTGTAACCGGCATCATTCCGCAGAAGGAGCGGACCCCGGTGACGCCTGGGCTGGGTGGCGCGCCGGCTGGCGCACGCCCGTGGCGAGGCGCGCTCCGGGATCCCTGGTCTGATGAATAACCGGGCTGACAGGAGTACGGGCTGGGGGCGGGGGGCGCAGAGTCGGGGGCGCTCTGCCTGCGGTCAGTCTGCATTCAGCCTCGCTGATTAATTGATTAATAAGATAAAGTATTTATTTTGATAGGAAACCTGGTCCTCTAGTGTCACAGATGTTAATCAGGGGCTAATGAAACGTTTTCTTTAAAAGCTGCCAGCCTCTGGTGCTCAGGGACGGGGGTCACGCAGCCCTCTGATAGATGATAAGGACAGCCGGCTCTGAGCCGGTGAGAACATAAAATCAGCTGGATAAAATGACTGTCGGTACAATTAAGTTTAATTAATTCCCCCACGTAAACAAACAAATAAATCCGGCTTTCTCTGTAAGTTGGGCAGAAATTTGGTTGCAGTCGAAAAGAAACTGAACAGGAGGTATAAAAACAACAAATGCAGGTGGACTGTAGTTGGTCACCACGCTTTTGGGTTTATTACTTTTTTCATTTTAAGATATAAAAAAATCTGACTACTGCCGAAAATCAGAAATTCCAAGGGCACCAACGAAAAGATTAATCAACTGAAAGTGTCGAGCTGTCTGAGGCGTGCCATTTCGCGGGAATCGCATTGCAGTACCACGACGACCCGATGGGTGGCGCAAGATGAACAAAGTTAGTTCGCGCATAGATTAAAATGAATAAATCACAAAGGGGGAAACAGGGGCACTTGTGGCTCCTGTCCTCCTCTGTTGTTGTTTTGATGGAATCACCCGTCTTCCATGTCGGAGGTCATGCAGTAGACGCACCCAGGAAAGAGAGTGTAAATGCCTGGATTGTCAACCAGACCACATCCCATTAAGTAATTTGTCAGGGCTGACAAAATGGATGTTATGCCACCGTGCTAATTGCTGCATTCACTTCAGAGCTGCTACTGTGCACAGCTGTACTGCGATATTGGAGAAGGGATTATGGGCAGTGGGTAAAAGGATCAGCCTGGCCGTACTGGGTAATAAATACAGAAATGGGTAAATAATTTGGGTAGATGGTAGATGGTGCTTCCCCATGCTTCACTGTCTCACATAATGCAGACGGGAGCAAGCATGTATTTTTTTATTATTTTTTTTTTAAATCAGGCAAACGTGAAAGCCTCCTCCTTTCTGTCCAAGTGTCTACGCCGCTGATTCCCTCCAGACCCACAGATGCCGTTACGGGGCCTGACCTTGCGTATAGATTATTTAGAGTGCTAGCCTCCGAGCAGGTCGGCATGTGCTATTCGCTAAATATTTCCTCATTACTGTTTCTGCTGAGAAGCCTATTTCAGAACTGAGTCGACAACAATGTCAGCTCCGCATTTAGCTTCAAGGGTTTATGTCCTAGAGCTCATGTGTGATAACCGACCTACGTCACAAATTCTAACGCAATTAGCTGGTTGCTGATGCCAACAAACCGTTTGCTGTGCTGCTCCCCGCGGTAACTCACCTAACCGCGTCTTTGTTCTCTACATTTTTCATTTCTTGGAGCTACGCTGAATTTTTAAATACATGCCGACAAATCTGAGCAAGACAAGTGTCTCCCTTTCCTGTTCGACGTTAGCATTACGTTGTCTTGAACGTTAGCATTACGTTGTCTTGAGCGTTAGCATTACGTTGTCTTGAATGGTTAGCTGACGAACAAAATAAGGAACGCAGCCTGAATTTGGTAATGCAGAGTTTCTGGATCATGGTTTGATCAAACAAAGCCTTATGGCAGTTTTACGCCCTTGCTTGTGTTACGGATCAATGTGCCACTGTGACGATTACCGTGCTTTACTTTCATTTTACATGACTTTTTTTTCGTACTTCCGGGGTGCTTTGGCGTGACTATGTGACACAGACATGGACACACCTGGGTGTGCAGGCAGGCGACGGATCCAGATTTATTCTGCTGTGATTCTTTCCTGGCTGCACGTGGCTTACAGGCTTTGAGCTTGGAGTCTGCGACATGCTCTTGGTGGGAGGGGTCAGCGTCCGCCATTCCGATGGCTGTTATGATCGCTGGAAAAGGTACGGAGAGCCCTGATAAGGATGGCGGACCTTGACGGCGACACCGTGGGAGCCGAGCCCAGGGGGACACACAGCAAGTCCGACCCGCCGCGATCCATCAGTTATGGGCCCCGTTACGATTCAGATAAAGAGCAGGATTTGATGTGGAGATACAGTATCCTGAAGAGCTGGAGAAAGGTCCACAGTGAAAGCCCTCAGAGAAAAAAAAAAACTGAAGAGATAAAATACTGGATGGGTAAATCACCCGGCGCAATACAACTGTCGATTTATGAGTGAGATCTGTGTGCGCTTGAAGTGCATTCATACGTAAATGCATTTTACCAAATGGGTAAACACTGTAAGCCTTCCTGAAGAATGCCTTTTCATCCCCCAAGGAAACATAATGATTTAACATTTATATGCTCATAGCAGTAAACACAGTGTTGCTAGGACTATCAGGTAGATGGTAAGAGGTTTTATTATTTTATTCGGCAGGGCAGAGGGGTAACACTTCATTAAATCTGGAAAACAATATAAAACTGCTGCCAAAGCCTGCGGACTTCGATCGGCGGCGAGATGTTGTGGCACATTTGTATTCTGCGACCTTTTCCTGGGTAGCTGGAAAGCTCCGGCAAAGCCTGCCAGATCGACGGAGGCAGAAAGAGGAAGGACAAATGTTTTGTCAGGATAAAACTGTATCAGTCCTCCTATGAGAATGAGAAAGGCACTTAAACCAGCCGCCCATTTCTGCGGCCCTCAGAACAGGAACCAGGGTGAAGAGGAGGGGGGCGTCGTGGAACAGGATTGTGCAGCGCTGGGGCCCTTTAAATGGGCGTCGTCAGAGGACTGGGCTGGCAGCGGGCACGGGCAAGGCAGCAAGAAATAACGAGAAAATAACAAACGGGAAATGGAGATCAGTTTCTCGTTTTAGGCAAGAAAAAACGTCTGAGAAAACCGAGAGGTCCTGCTGCTAAAATGCTGCATATGGAATTTCATGTTCCATTTTTCCAAGGAGAACATTTTTATAGAAATATAAAACATTCAATTTGAATTTTGTTATATAATCGTGTGTTTATTTATGGGCCTTTTATATGTTGGCGGCGTCGTGCATGTGTTGTTAATTCGCTGGAAGCTGCCCCCGCCGGCGGAAAGCCGGCTCCTGCCGCTCACGCTGCCCTCCCCCGCGGTCACATGACGCCCCAGACACAGCAGGGGCCCCAAAGTGGCCTGCGCTTTCAAAGGCGTCCCAGGAGTGGCGCCTTATTTCAGTTTGAATAAAATAGAGTTGGAGAGCAGAGCTGTTCAATTACGAGCTGCCTCTGCTGCCGGTGAATTGCACGTTAACACACTTGGAGAGCGGTGACACAGTGTCGGGCGAGACTCCAGGCTCGGGACGGATATGGGGGGGTGGGGGAGCACGATGGCTGTGATTAGGGGGGTGTGGGGCACTAATGATTGCCATGTGCCGCGTTAAAGCTGACGTGTGATAGAGCGACGGTAATTTTGCTAATGCAGCTTCTGAATGGTACAGTATGGTAATGCATAGTGGACCTTAAAAGCTACAAAGGGGGCGGGGGACATAACGACCTTGTTAGACACCCTCCAGGTGACATGGCCCCGTCACACAGACTTGTCGAACAGCAGAAATATAAGGATTGGCTTCAGAGGGAAAGAAGTGCACTTTAATGCTTGGGAGTTATTAAAGTGGTAATGTCGGTGGCAAGGTGCTTTATGCCAGTGCTTCCCAAC
>JAODKE010000041.1:2597001-2615787 GCA_026779605.1 Mormyrus hasselquistii
GAAGTGCACTTTAATGCTTGGGAGTTATTAAAGTGGTAATGTCGGTGGCAAGGTGCTTTATGCCAGTGCTTCCCAACTCGGCCCTCAGGGACCCACGGCAGTCCACATTTTTGCTCCCTGCCAGATCATCCACATTTTTGCTCCCTGCCAGACAGTCCACATTTTTGCTGCCTGCCAGACAGTCCACATTTTTGCTCCCCGACTTTCTGCGAGTCCCTGAGGACTAAATTGGGGAACACTGGTTTATACCCCAACTGACTGATGATCAGCCCTTTCTCAGGGTAAGATGTATATAGAGATGCTGTAAAATAAAGCTGCGATAATGGGGTCTGGTTATTGTCCTTGCTGGATTCTGACTGTAATCACATACAAAGTGGGAGGGAGTTTTTTAAAAATGAAATGACATCCACTCACTTAGAAATGTAACGGTGGATTATAGATATGACTTCGTCCATATTCATGCATTTCAGAAGAGGAAGAGATCGAGTTCAATGACTTTTACCCATGTGAGTGCAGTACCGCATCTCGCCTGCGGGGCATCAGGAGGTGCATGACCGTTTCTACACACTCACGCTGGGGAGAGTGTCATCAAAGAGGTTAAAATCTCCCAGCTGAGGTAGAGAGGGGTGACAGCAAACTGATCCACGCCATCCTGGAAATGGGCAAACTGAAACCACGGGAACCAAAATAAACACTCCCTGTTGGTGCCCCCCCCCACCCCCAGGCTGAGCCCATGGAGTAGCCACAATAGCGATATGTGTGGCTTGCTTGCTCCTGGGTGCCTGCTAAAGGCTGAGTGAATGCCAGCAAGCTTAGCGTGGGCCGCCAAACTCTAGTCATCGCCTGTGACTGGAGCTCCTCCATGGTTGTCATCCCGTACTCTGTGGATCAATCGCACACTCTGCACCCTCTAGTTACATCTTCTCCTGCCATGCTGCTGTTGTGCGCTGTTTTGGGATGACTTCGTAGCAAAACTTAGAACATTGACCATCTGGAACATCTCTTACTCATCGACCGGATAGATACAAAAACTTGCTTTGCTTTTTATTGAATTACGCTAATTATTTGGATGGATTAAGATGCTGGCACTGATGAACAGCGAGTATTAATGCTTGCACTCCAACTCTCTGCTGAACTACAGTGTCTTTCTGCCGTAGAAGCCTCCTGTATTATTTATTTCTGAGAGCCACCTGCCTTTAAATAATTCCCCTGTAATTGCATCTACTGTAATTTTTATTGATGCTGTTGACATTGCTCTACCTTCAGCATAAAAATGTATAACTGTGTAGACAAATTTGCCTAAAACCTGAATCTGAAATGGCATGATAAACGGCTAACATAGAAACAATATTTTTGAGCAAGTAAACAGGTCAAACACATATTTATGGCAAAAATGTTTCTCCAGCATAAACTCGAGAGAAACCATGAATGAGCAAGTGATGCATTTTCAGTAAAAAAAAAAAAACAAAGCAAAAACAGGCCAAGAATGAATTTTAAAAATACACCAGAGTTTGTCTCCTTTGAGGGACATAAAAATTTAAGAAAGCATTCTTCATTCCAACAACCTGTTTTGGAGATCAACTTGCAATCAAATGTATTTTTTTTTTTCCTGACGGGCTCTATTATTACAAATTCAAGGCAGTTACCAGCCAAGGGATTTTTTTTGCATCCCTATTATTCTCACCTGAAGTGTCACAGATAGTGTGATAATCTGGTTTTATGAAATTATTTTTATAGCTCTTGGCTGTCAAACGACAAGAGAGACATCCTCATCTCGTTACTGGCCGGCTTCCCAAAAAGAGACGGCACGTGTTTTGGATTTCTTATCATTATTTCAGCTGTTACCTGCAAGGCCAAAGATGGCCACTGGGAAAGAATATGTATGCATATTTTTTTTATGTTTTCTTTATTTATATTTTTCTCAACAAACTTCTGAAACTGAAAAAAATTAAACAATGGATTTTCAACTGCCACGTTCCTGCTCTTCCAAAGGTAATAAAATCTTAATCCTGCCTGTCTGCCAGGTACAGTCTGGAAGTAGCACAGCTGACTAATTGGATTGTGAGGCCTCCCCAGGGCCTCCCCAGGGCCTCCCCCCAGCGATCACGGCACCCTAAGTGCGGTCAGGCTCTGTGCGCATGGTGGAGCGTCACATCCCAGCTGTGGGCCGTGCCCTCTCGTCCCCCCCTACCGTGTGTCCAAACCAAGGACACTCTCTGTCCAGGCTGCAGATGGGCCCGCCGTGAGAATTAATGGAAGTGCGCTGGCTTTTTCACCTGCTGCTGCCGGCGCAGGGCCGAGCTCCCTGGGAGGTCCTCAGCTGTGTTGCTGCTGACGTGATGAGGTAAACAAGCCAGGCCCTGCCACAGGGCCGTCAGTGGAGATATCATCAGCCAGAATCCCCAGCTACCGTCCGCTTGACATTGAGATGTTTGTGTCATACGCCCTGAGTTGTCTGCTTTTCGTTTAGGCTTCCTGTCATTGTTCATCATGCTCAGAGCCAGCAAGAACTCACCAAGACGCAGATTGGGACTTCACTTTATTTCAAGCAAGCAAGTAACTAATCGATCAATCAACCAACCAAACAACTAACCAAACAACCGACCATGCAACCAACCAACCAAGCAGCTAAGCAACCAACTAATTAATCAACTAACCAACTTATCAATCAACTACCCAAGCAAGGAAGCAAGCAAGTAGCCAACCAACCAACCACTCACTCACTCACTTGGTCCCTCACTCACTCCCAGCAGAGTTACAATTTACCTAGCAATCTCCTCCTGTTTTTCTCCTTTTTCTGAAGGCTGAATAAACTAGATAAAGGCTGATAAAGTCCACGGAAACTCAAAGTCTGTGTTTCCTTTCTGATTTCATAGCCAGATCTCCAAACAAAAGGGAAGTTGTTCCATAATTGCGCATGGAAAGATGGACCCGTCCTGTTTTGTCTCTTCCATGAGATTTCAGACTCAAGATAGCACACACTTGTCTATATAGTAAACTACCGATTCTAAATTCTTTATCTGAACAGCAACTGTCTGTCCGTGAGTCTCGTCAGAGGGATATCTGACAGTGTAGCTGCATTACATTTTTCTTATCGTTTCATCAGCGGCTGATTCCCCCAGAAAGGCCAGGTGGAGGAATGAGTCAGGGGAGGGAAACAGAAAACCCTGCTTCTGCCACTTTCTGTTTTCAGAAGGCTGCAGGAAGCAAAAAATATTACGCGATGAGGCTCAAACTAAAGCCTTTGCTACAAGTCTATTAGTGACAATGCTGAATAGATTGGTTCAGTCATTACTTAATTTTTTTTTCAGAAACAAAGGGGAAAAATGCCGAATAAGGAGAAAACACAAGAAACAATACAGAACAGAGGTCTCCAGTGATTCATTCATAAATAAAATATGTGTTTGATAAATTGTGCATGAATTGATAACAAATCAAATGCGTCTTTATGTCCTAAAAACAACTGCAAACCTGTTTTTATAAGTATTAATTTAGTTAATTGGAGTATTAATTGTGTGAGCTTCTTGCTGACTCCCTGGGGGAGAACTTCGAACCTCCGTGAGGCATTCTTCACGACTTCCAGCTGTGGCGGAGAGCAGATGGACGATGCGGCTCGTACGTATTTAACACGTGTGTGTGACAGCTTGGCTGCCCCCTGGTGGACGGGAGGGCAGCCATGGCCGATGGGGGAGAGCTGTGGACTCTCACCCGCACTTCATCACGCAGACCTCCAGCCCATTTCCTCCAGATGAGCTTTCCGCCATGTCTTTCAAGCTCCAAAGGTCATGGCCACAGACGTGTAACCGATAGCTGCGGCACTAGCAGCGTTTAGCTGTGGAATTGACCACATGTGTACCGCATACGTACACGTGTACACAGAAGAGCAGCTCCATTTGCATGCCAAAATCAGGAGGGGTATTTATTCTTTCTTTCCATCGCTAAAGGACTGTTTAGGGGAGTGCTGTCGTTCCCGGTCTCCATTTCGGCTGCTGCCTCCTTGCATTTAAGCTGTTTTATATCAGAGAGCGGGGAGTTTATGTCTACTTTTTTTGTGAGACAGTTTTACACAAAGCAACTGCGCAGAGCTCATGGCCTGAGCATCGTTCAGCTCTTCTTTGCTGTGACGGAGATCCTCAGAGACTGGGTGTTCATGCCTATTCAGAGCTTTCTTTCCAGAACGAGATGAAAGGTCAAACCTTGGGAGGACGACTGATGGCTTCCATGCATGCCTGAGGAATGATCCTCACTGCTGGAGCAGTTAGGCAATAACTGCACATCGCCAGATAAACAGAGTTGCTTATTCTGCGTTTTCTGCAGAAACAAACATTGCTTTGTAGATCAAAGGGGAGGATGTGAGGAAAGATGTAAAGGATCAGTTCAGGAAGAGAAAGAATGACAAACGCGGGGACAATAAACATCACATCCTCCATTAAGCAGATAAAAAGTCTGCCTCCCCCATGTGCCCCGGCTCTAGCATTTCACCCACCTCATTGAAGCTAATTTGCTACCATCTCGCCATCATCCCAACACCTCAACATGCACCTATTTCAGAACCACAGAAATGCTTAACTAGTCGAAAACGCTTTTAAAACCCCCGGCATGTTTTGCGTGTGTACTGTCGGCGAGCCTATATCTCTACATAAGTCTACATTCTTCTCGGCTAACTGACAGCATGCTAGGAGAACGACCTGATAAAGATAAAACTTCTACTCAGGAAAATTTTGCGCATCATTAAACACGGCAAACATATTAGCTTGCATAGGATGGAACAGAATCCCTAAAGAGACTAAACTAAATCAAATCCACTGCAGTGAAGGTACAGAAGCTAGGCAGCCAATGGAACATCAATAGGGATGAGGAATTCACATTACGGTGTGAGAATAACCAAACAGAGGCGTGCCCCTATGAATACCAAATTAGCATATCTGAATTGCTTATGGAGGGACTCTCTTCCTGCTCTGTTCGCTCCTGTTCACGCGGAATGTCTGGCTGTTGGTGTGTGGAGCGGCTTGAACCCCTCCTCTTCTTCCCACGGTTCTGCGGCGACGAAACGCGTACGAGCGACTCGACGTTAATTATTTTCTATGTGGGACACCACCAGGACTCGAGCTTGGCGTGAAATCGAGATGAGCCGCGCGTAGAGGAGCGCGATCAGTTTCCATTTCATCAGTGAGCATTAATTGCCCAGTTTTTTTTTTTGGGAACTTCACAATGACGCACGTCATCTGCCGTTCGTTTTAAACTCACCCCTTTACGGTATGCTTGTATACCTTTGCAGCACAATTTGGCTGAAAATTACTATACATATACATGCATACACATATGATAAGTGATTGTATTGGAAATGAGAGGTTAGCTGTGAATCAAACAATTCTTTTATGAAGAAGCACAGAGACAATGGTAGCTAATCCTTTAGCTGCCCAGCTCACAAATTTTTATGTCGCTGTGATTTGGTCCTTCAATACAAACCAGCTGTGTCATGACCCCCCCAACACTCGCAGCAAAATGCAGATGTCTGGGTCGGTGTGAAAAAAAGAGGCACTAATATAAAATATATATTCATCTGAAGTGAGACATGCGTGTTTAATAGACAGGGTCATATATGCATTTCCCCTGATCTTTTTCAGATGGCTGCTGAAAACATCATTTTAATTCTACAGCACTGGGGGGCGCCGGGGAGGTGGTATGGGGGAGGGGGTCTGCTTAAAGCCAGCTGGCTGAAAACACAGCAGTGCAAACCCCTGCAGGATGAGCCTGTGAGCCCCGCTCTTCTAACATATGGCACTTCAGGTCTGTTCTGTGAAGGACCGGCGGACGGGAGCGCAGACAACCGCCATCTTCAGCCAAAAGGGCGCCCGGAGTCTCCAGGCCCAGATTTGGGGCCGGATGGGCGGACGCATAGTCGGCCGGCCTTGGAAGGGAGGTACAGGCCTGTCATACTCCCGGGGATGAGAAGGGCATTTCTCTGACCTGCATCCCAAGTGCACTGTCCTGAAAGCAAATTAAACCTCAAGTTGGCGACCCAGCTGGAAATAGACTCCTTGGCTGTGTTTGGTTTCACAGGGTAATAAAGGCGATGCAGCGAGAGACTGTGGACTTTTAATTTTGGCGCGGCTTTCCGTAAACACGTATTGTCCCTATACCTGGCTGGTTGTTTATCCACTTTGTTTTTCTGCTTGTTCCCTTTTCAACCTTTTTCTGGTACTTGGACTGAGGTATGACGACCAGCGGGACCTGTTTGTGATGCAGGGGATGAGGACACGAATCCCAAAGCATAGATTTCATATTGGAAGAAAAAAAAAAGAGAAAGAATGCTTTGTTTTGAAACTATAATTTATCGAGAAGATCATTCAGGCAGAATAAGCTGGGCCTGGATGAAAACAATGCATCATGAATACTGTTGTGTTTATGACGGTGGGCCTGGCAGAGTACAAAAGAGTAGCGATAAGCGACCCGGGCGGGCTGCGTTTTTCTGGAACGTCTGGCATTGAATTTGTGGATTTGCGTGCATATCTCCGCCCAGTTGCAGGTGGGGACGCCGATGACACCGGTGTCACATCACTGGTTGACACAGATCGTTTGTCATGACAGATGCTGCTGAGCGTTCAGGCTCGCGTCCGTGCTGGGTGAGTGTTCTGTGAATGCCCCGCCCCACCGGCTCCCATCTTATTCAGTTAACAGACTTTAGTTCAAAGGCCAGCCTGGGTCTGTGTTTTGGCTCAATGCCCAGCCGTGCAAAAACACAACCCTGAAAAATACCCTGAACAGTTTAAACAAAATTCTTAGCGATATTTAGCAGTTATTCACTAACCGAAGGCATAAAAAAAAAATCACATTTCATCCTTAAATATATGCAGCTTTTCATAATCCTTTATGGTTCTTGGAAGACTCACGACAGACACCTATCAAACAGCTCTTTTGGTTTTTGAGTTCTTTGTTTTTTTCCAGGTCTTGGTAACTTTTCAAATGGCATAAATTGTTTCAAAGCTCCCATACTGAGCGCAGAGCTTGTGCAACGTTCTGGGAATATCTCCATCTGCGTGGGGAACACAGCTATGTGACAACACCGAACAGATTTATTTACAAAGTCTTCCCTCTTCAAGGTTAGATGGAGACAGGGTGTGGATGGGTTGACCTGATACACACGAGAGCTCTCAGCTTCGTTCATGAAAGACAAGAAAGACGCAGGTGAGACTAAGGCTGTTTTTGTCACCAGGGACACTGGGGACTAAATAAATAAGGAACAGGTGGGGATAATTAACAACCAAACCCTTGATTACCTGATTCTCCCTCCTGAGATGGCTGTAGGCTGGGCCACACCCTTGCCCAATCAGGGACACGGATACAGTACTTTGTTTATACACTAAAGGGTTTTTTTGTTTGTTACATTTCTCCTGAATTCTTTACCATCACCAGCTTCGGCTTATGTGTAATGGTTAGCTGACACTCCTGCCCATATTTAGATGGCGTTCTATACAGAAATATGACATAGCAGTAACAGACTGTGGGTGGCACAGTGACTCGCACCTCCTGGGCTCTAGGTTTGAATCCCGCCTCTGTGCTTTGTGTATGGAATTTGCATGCTCTCGCTATGTTGTGTAGATTTCCTGTGGTTTTCTCCTGCAGCCCAAAGGATATGTAAATATCAGTAATTATGTTAATTGGTGTCTCTGAGATGCCCACAGGGTGCGGCTGTGTGCTTATGTACCCAGGGTATACCTAGCCTTGTGCCCTGTGCTGCACGGGACAGGCTGCAGTCCCCCTCCAATGCTGACCGTGATAAGGGGTTAGAAGATGGATGGAATAAACGCTCACGCCAAGGGTCGCTGATGACATCTGAGACAGGCTATTTGTTTCACATAGTTCTAGTTTAACCATTTAAAAATGATGCCTAAGAACGACAGATTAATAAATAACTAACGACCGGGTGTAGCGCTACAGGCATTTCAAATGGACTCAAGGGTAAGGGGAAGGGCAATCGCGTCGCAAGTGAAAAATAATAATAACATAACTCAGCGAAAAACTGATTCACAAGGATTGCCAGAAGACTCCAATGTCAAAGAGCGGACTGAGAGGCTCGCGGTGGGCGTGTTTAATGTCTCCTTGCTGTGTAATCAAGCACCGTGATAAGTGACGGCTATCCCGAGTCCATCTGGCTGGGTAGGCCGACCATAAAACATATAAATAAAAAATGCCGGCAGCTTCTTTAATTTTGGATCTATTGACCTGGCCGGTTGCAGCTATTTTGCGTGGAAAATCACGGCGACATCTCGTCCTCGTAAACCGATGCCTGTCAGATGCTTTAAAAGCATAGATCACTGTCTGAAGCGCCCGGCTCTGGGAGCATGGCGACAGACGGCTGCCGTCAATCTTGGACCGGGCCGGCTCTGCTTCTGACCCAGAGCAGAGACACAATTACTGTTGTGATTGCCAATGAGCACTCCTGCGTCCCGTGTGCCACCGCGGTCTCCCACTTCCTCTCCGTGAGCGTTAATAAGACACATCGGTCACGGGGATGGATCGCAGCCTGCCTCCCCACCCGACCCCCTCCTGGCCACTGTTTCGGTCGTCTCCCTGTACTGCTTTGTCATTTGCTTATGAATGATCACTTGACCAATCAGCTGGCGGCTTCTCCCCATGCCGATTCGCGCCATTATTCCCACAAATAATAACCTGATTGCCCGTCATTTCTGTTCTCCCCCACTTGCCCGTGAATGATCGACCTACCGGTCTGCTGACAGCCAATCCCCATGCTGATTCCTGGCGCTCTTTTAATAATGATTATCTGCCCAATCAGCAGGTGGCTTTTACCTCACTGCTCAGTGCAATTACTTCACGATCCCATGGGCTCGTTGGCCAGTGAGTCGACAGTCCTTCCCATCGCTGCTTCCTGGCATATGTTTACCGACAACCAGCCAATCAACTAATAGGAATAACTCATGCCAGAGTCACGGAGCGTCAAGAAGCTGATCCAGTCAAAGGTGGAGATAAAAAAATGGCTCCCATCTCAAAGAATACGTGTCTGTGTGCTGGTTATCTGATTTTCTTTTTTGTATTGCTATCGATAAAAGTTTTAACTGGGACAGCGTGTTCCACGCCCTCCCAACGGAAAGCTAAACTTGTTTGTGTGCCAGCAAAGAGCTTCCCTGACTGTAGCATCCTCATTAAAGTCAAGCCTCTATCTGACACCGAGATAAATTATCTCTGTATCACCCGGCACTCTAGCCATTAAGTCCGGGCCACAGTCATTGTGGATGACAAGACTATAGAATAACTAGTTGGCGCTTTTTCATTTTTTTTTTTGGCTGCATCTCAAACTAAATGAAAAACAGAGTGGTCTCATTAACCCTCTCTTTTAATAAGATGCATCCTCAACGTGGCTTCTTAAACTTCATACAGGTGTGTGCTCATTTGCTGCAGTAAACATATGCATTTGCGACGAACTTGCCAGCGACAGTGATTCCGACGTCACAATATCTGAGGCAGCTGTTGGGGCCTCACTTTGATGATAATTATTACCATTTATAGTAATTGTTGCTATAATAACTAGTGGTACAGTGGTGAGTCATTGTGGTGTGTAACAGCACTGGCAGACACTGTAGAAATAGCTCTATGGATTACCCTTTGAGTCGAGGAGGAAAGGTTAATCTACCTCTTTCTTCAAAAGAATTTTTGTTCTTTTCTGCCCGGGCGGCTCGCCGAGCCGGTTTATGGATCCCTAACAGCCGGCGAAGGGCCGTCGCCGCTGGTCCAGGCTTAACATTTCAAAGGAGGCCCTGAACAAAAGAGGTGAAGGCTCCAGGAGGAAGCCACGGGTCCACCAAGCTCCAGCCCACACTGCTCTCGGTTAAAAGCGCATTTACACCGAATCTCTTCATTAGCCAGAGACGGCGGCTGCCATTCCATTCGCTCCCTGAGACGCTGGTCCTCCTTCCTCTGCCTTTGTGAGGGGATTTGCTGGGCAGCTGGTAAGGAAGCCCTCCAATCACTGCTCAGGCTTCAGAGAGACACTATAGATTATGACCAATGCAGATTAGAGGATTATGGTTTTGTGGTATAGGAAAGTGAGATTATTAAACATTTCTGAGTCTCAGTGTCCCCAAAGGATGGCGAGAGGGGTGAGTCTGGAGACAGTGCTGTAGATCACTCCCTATGAGAGGGGTGAGTCTGGGGATAGTGCTGTAGATCACTCCCTATGAGAGGGGTGAGTCTGGGGATAGTGCTGTAGATCACTGCCTATGAGAGGGGTGAGTCTGGGGATGGTGCTGTAGATCACTGCCTATGAGAGGGGTGAGTCTGGGGATGGTGCTGTAGATCACTCCCTATGAGAGGGGTGAGTCTGGGGATGGTGCTGTAGATCACTCCCTATGAGAGGGGTGAGTCTGGGGATAGTGCTGTTGATCACTGCCTATGAGAGGGGTGAGTCTGGGGATGGTGCTGTAGATCACTGCCTATGAGAGGGATGAGTCTGGGGATAGTGCTGTAGATCACTCCCTATGAGAGGGGTGAGTCAGGGGATGGTGCTGTAGATCACTGCCTATATGCCCTTAAAAGAGAATGTATTGACTTCACCTTAGATGTTTGGAGTTATGGAAATGTTGTGCAGAAAATGCTGTACCTTGGTTTTGTGTTTTATCTTTTATCTGTGGCAGTGAATTTGAGTATTTATGCCTCACACACACACACACACACACACACACACACACACACAGACACACACACACACAGACACGCATGCACACACAAACACAGATTAGGCATCTCTATCTGTGTGGCAACTCTCCATTCATTTCCATGGGCAAAACCTCAATCCCAACATGACAACCTTAACCTCCACCCAGCCCTAACATTAACCCTAACCCTAACCAAACTAATATGAGACTTTTGGCATATTTACTTTTTGAGTGCATTCACAGATCTGTTTGGGGACCTGACAAATGGTCCCCACACTGCAAAAACAACAGGTTTATATCACAATGTGGAAACCAAATGACCCAACAAACCATGCGCGTGTGCGTGCGTGCACACACACACACACACACACACACACACACACACACACACACACACACACACACACAGGCCCATAACCCCCTGAAAATTGCTCCTGGGGTGCTGAATAAGCAGCTGACCCTGCAATCAGACCCTAAGTTGCACTCTCACCTCTGTGTGTATGTGTCTGTGTGTGTGTGTGTCTTAAAAAACACAGCATGACAGGATATGTGAAAACAAACACTGCAATATGCCAGTGTACCTCTTCTTGGGCAAATAAAGCTTAATTTTGGACAGATATCCAGTACAGGGTGGCGGAGGAGGCCAGCCAGCATGTGACTAAAGACTAAGGTGCGCCCTGGATGGGATGCCAGTCTGTCGCTGGGCACAGACATGCGGCCACTCACACATAGAGTCACACACTATGGGCAGTTAGAAGAAGCCAGTTAATCTAATTGCATGTCTTTGGACTGTGGGAGGAATCCAGAGTGACAACATACATAGTCCATGCCGGTCTATTCGATACCATCCATCCATCCATGCATCCATCCATCCATCCATCCATTTCCCATACCTGCTTTTCCTATGTGGGGTCACAGAGGCCCAGCAATAAGTAACCAAACAAAACATGTGACCTTTGGCATGTTTACTCTTTTTTTCCTATTCACAGATCTTTGTAGGGACCTGAAAAATGATCTTATCACGTTCTGGGGACCCACATGCACTCACACACATACACACACACACACTCCTGGCAGAGGAAATGTTCTCTGAATGGCCGCAGATGAAATCTGCTCGAAGACAAACATGGATGACAGGGTTGTTATTTTGGTGGGATTTCTCTCATGTGCGCGGTTACCAGTCAAAGAACATCCTTATGCTGGATAGTCACGCAGTAAGGGGCAGCCGGGCTTTGGCTAAGAAACGTCACGTGCAGATTGGCTGCCAGGGAACATGTGACAGACTTCTTATGAATGTCCATTTTGCTTCCTTGCCACCCCTCATATAATCCTCCATCAAACTGCATTTAGAGATTATGCTACATGCTGCACACAGCAGAAATCAGGCCTATGGTTCCTTTACAGTCTATTTACTCAACTCTGCTTCTTCTCTGCCACAAACACAGGTGTTATATATACCTGTTATTTATACCATACCGCACATAGCACTGTATAGATGCATTTAAATACATTAATTTGTTTATTCCTACACGTGTATAACAATAATGACGACACTGTTCACACAATGACGACAGTTCACTTATTGATCCCCATGCGGAAATTCTCTTTTCTCCTTCCCCATCTTGCTCTCCATGACACACAGACTCATGCACAGGCCAGAGCGACCATGGCACCTGCAGCAGCGCCCATGGAGCTGGGGGTTAAGGGCCTTACCCAAGGGCCCACAAACATGCGATTACTCTGCCGAAAACCGGGGCTCAAACCGGCGACCTTCTGATCGTAGGCACAGAGGCTTAGCTTAGTAAGCCTGGAAGCAGCAGTTTCTACCACGTTTGCACTATTTTGTCTTTGCATTGGATGCCAAAGTGCAATTTTGTTGTTTGAGTACTTTTGTTATCGGAGTACTTGTGTTTAATCTAGTCTAATCTAATTTGATACCACTGCTCTTGGGATGCATCTCTGTGCAATTCAGCCCACTTTGAAGAGACTGGTCCACCCAGCGCCCCGCTCTCGGTGTCTCCAGAATCACAGCACCTTCCGTTTGTGATGGCGCGTCTCGTAGCACCTGTGCAGTATGATTCCTCACCGAAGGCTGCACCATATCTGCTGCGGTTTGACAAATAGCTCACTTTCCTCCCAGCCTCAAACCTCCGGGGGATATCAGCTCTCTGGGTCTCGTCTCTGGCATTCCGGCACAGGGGGACGTGGTGTTGAGTTAAAGGAGTCCTACGCCTCATAAGTGAATCCTTGCATATCTATATGGTAGATGATTGTAAATGGAAGAGTCATAATTTAAACACACGGCCTAATCTCAAACGTTTTCCTTCCTAGGAGTGATGTGGTGTTAGAGGCAGCGGAGGAAACAGAAAAACACACCGATGTGAAGCAGGATGCAGCGTGGTGGGTGCATCCGGTTTAGCATACTATCGAGTCTTCTTGCTGTCTCTGCTGAAAAGGAAACACATCCAGAACATTCAGAGAGGTTTGTTCTCTGCTCTGTTTGTGCTTTGAAAAAGCTTAAATTTGTGTGACCTGCCTGGGATTTTTCCAGTTCTGTGTATGGTCTTAGTCTATGCCCCCCCCCCCCTATTCAAATATGGCCCTTGATTCCAAATCCAGGCCTAGTTTTCAAGTCTGCCAGGTAGTTAGCGCAATAATTTCTGGCTCTAATTGGCCAGAGGCTTCACAACTGGCTCTCAGGTAAAGGAAAGCTGTAAAAACAGCAGTGCTCGGCCCTTGAGGACCGTGATTTGAATAACCCTGGTCTATGCAATACCATTCATCCAGCCTTCTACCAGAGGCGGATTATTCGGGTCCAGAAAGTAAAAATCCAAATTTTTGTTTTTTGTTTCAACCAACCAGTTGAGCACTCTGTGACTCTTTATGCTCAACTATCCAGTTGAATCCCAGTTTGGATTTTTACTTTCTGCACCTGAAATGTCTGTCTCTGCCCTCTACTGGGGGACAGTGTGTGGCTTGGTGGATTAGGTCTCCGGTCTGCAATCGGAAGGGCAGCAGTGTGAATCCTGTGCTCACATAGTAGCCCCATCTCTGTTGCTAGGCCCTTAACCCCCTGGAAAATGCTCCTGTGCAGCTGGATAAAGTTGTACTTTCACACACACCATTCAGACACCCATTCCCACCTGCAGACAATTTGGTAACTAATCAACCTCCACGCAGGTAGAGCCCATGTGAAGCGGCAGGGCTAGGCATGTCCTGTTCAATATCTATTTCATATATTTTATTATCAGTACATACATAAACCCCTATTATAAAATAAAGCAATTTTGCACAGCTGTGGAGCAGCTTTGCTTTTAAAAGCAATAGTTGACTGCAAATCTTCCTTTACAGCACAATAACAAAATAACCTAGTAAGATAACCAGACATGTACAGTGTGTTTCTCAATCCGGCGCTCAGAGGTCGGTCCATGTTTTTGCTCCCTCCAAGCTTCCTGTCAATCAGGCCACATTTCTGGACCTGGGGGGGGAGCAAAAATTTGGACTGTCTGTGGGTCCCTGAGGACCAGATTGGGAAACACTGTCCCAGCGAATCAGGGCTTCAGCTTTTGCCATCGGCGTGTGCATGACTCCACCCAAACTCTCCACACACTCTTTGCCGATTTCCACTTTTTTGGTGGGGCTTCACATCGCTGACATCGCTCACCCACGCCTCAGTACCAGCCCCCGGCTGAAGGAGAATACATCACCAAACAGGGAAAAGAGTGCAGTTTGGGGCAGTGAGAATGTGAGAGCCGTCTGCTGTCTGACTTCAGGAGATCCCCAGCAGCAAAGGAGAGCATTTGTTTCCATCATATGAGCTCAGCCGAATATACTCCTCTTTGCCTGTAATTTACGCTTTAAAAAAAAAGGTCTTTTTGAAAAGGTTCCACCGTGTTTGAGGCCAAATGAGCTGCTTTTAAAGTCATAATGTAATTATGTAATGTAATGTGACTTGATGTTTTTTTCTCTGAAATCTCTCTGCACTGAGCCTTTTAATTACCATTACCCCAGGATGGGAGGAATTGCCATATGCTGTCAATTATCGACTGGTTTCAAACACTTTCAGAGGCCATATTGTATCAGTGGTTTGGGTGATTCATATCATACCTGTCTATGAAGCCATCCCTTCTGCAGCACACAGAGCCGTGTGACAGGGGTCAGGACAGGGGACACCCGCCCTGCGTGCTTCATTTTCTTTGGGTGTCCTTACGAAGCATTTGGACAGGCGACAAGACGTAAGCAAAACAAGCTGCCATTTTGGCACAGACTAAATCGAAATGCAAACGAATGGGGCGGGAGGGCTGGTGATGTCACAGGGTCGACGTCCAGGTTACCAGGGCATACGCAATAACAATAGAAAAGCAAGAAAAACAGAATATATGAGTTTGTACCCATTGCAGGGGATGAGAGACAGGTGGAATTAATCACCAAGCCAAGCTCCGGTCGACTGCGCTGTCCCTCTCGAGATCTGCCCCCCCCAACTCCACTACACACATTTTCACCTAATAACAAAACAATTTGTAAGGAGCTCAGAGAGAACAGCCCATTTTTATTTCAGAACATAATACTCTAGGTCTGCGAGGCCGTGACCAGCCGCGAAACAAAGCTGAAAACTCCTTCATATCCACATTTAAATCTGAAGCTGATGTGTTTGTTCTTTTAAGTACTTCAACACCAGTGAGCCACAAAGGTCACATCTGAACACGCAAACGATGCAAAGCCCAAAATGGACTGCTGCTCCCATAAACATACTGTGACTGCTTACAGTGATGAACGTCTAGTTCACGCCATGACACCTAACAGAATTCCCCCTCTTACATGGCCTCTCCACTCACAATGATGGGCCTGACCTTTCCATAAGCTCTTCTGCAGCCCAACAGAGGAAATATTTGTCTTGCTCATAGGACGACTGCACGCCATTGGCTAAGAGTGTCAGCTGACCTGCCCGTGCAACCAAAGCATATGCTAATGGCTGATCTGCTCGATAAGAGTGCTGTGGCAATGTGAATATGGACACTCCCCTCTCAGTCTAAGCACAATTTTGATGGGGACTCAATGATCTTGGAGCACAAGACAGGGGAACACCCCGGTCAGGATTGCAGTTCATCACAGGGCAAGCACACACGTATGCGTGCGCACACAGACATATACACACACGTTTATTTTCACAACTTTGTCCTATCAAGGCCAAAATAACAGGTTTTCATCGCAATTTGGGAACATTTGATCACTGCAATGTACTCTATACATCACCATACACACGCACACGCACACACACACACACACACACACATAAAATCATACAATACGTGCAATTCAGAGATGCCAATGAACTGCGTGTCTTGGCACTAGAAGAGAAACCTTGATGAGCTGTAGTATGGGGACAACATGCAGACACCACGCACACGGGGAGAACATACAAGCATCACGGACATGGGAAGAACATGCAAACAGCACGCACACAGCGTGGGAGCAGCTCAGTGCTGCTACCCACAGCATGTAAATATGCCGACTGTGATTTACGGCGACGTTACTGAACATGAACAAGCAAATGAATGTCGACAGAATAACGCAGCAATTGAATGTGGTCAACAAGTGACAATTATGTGTCTTGGTAACCTCTGTAATTCATAGTATTCAATAAAATCCTATTAAAAAATGATAGCCTGTATTAAACGTTTATGTTGCTTAAGTAGGGCCTTCATAAATGTCAGTAGAGTTGAAGAAGTAGGGAACCTTATTATTGGCTGACAAAAAATTAGGTGTGATAAAGAATGATTAGATACCCCATTATCGCCTGGCCTATATTTAATGTTCTTATTGCCACTGGCCATTATGAGCAAGCGGGGGGACACCTTCCAAGTGCGATGTGATTAATTTTTAAAGACTTTCATTTTTTAAACATTACACTGGATTCAAATTAGAAACATCTATTCCAGAGACATGTGCTGCCTGTTTGTCTACTAATTAACGGCAAATCATATTTTATAAAACCCTTTACTGAGGTTTCAGCCCTGATACGTCGATGACAACAAAACTTGATCAGAGGAAAAAAAACAGCTGATAAATTGGAAGATAAGAGGGGAGGTGAATATTTTCCCTGCGTTACAGAAAAAACCGAGGATAAGTTCTGCAATTTATCCATCCGTCTTACAACCGCCCAGGGTCACAGGGACAAACAATTATCAATGCTCTCTTAATTGTAATTTGCCTTTTAGCTGAATGCATAAATTGTGATTGATAAGTAATTCATAAAAGAGTCATCCGAATCGACCGGGTCCATTTGAAAACAGCATGCAGTCACTGGAAGGACTGAGTCGACGGATCTATCAGTGGACAATTAATCTCTGAAAACCAATCAGCTCACAATGAGTGAAATGACTGAGCCAATTGAAAATCAATAATCAATGTAAAAAATCAGCCATGTGAGACGCAGCAGACAATCACTGCAATGACTGAGTCAATTGAGAAGCAGGACATGGGCACCGCAATGAGGGAGTGGACAGAACAGAACGTCAGGACGTCGTCGCCAGAGGGAGCGTCACCAGGAACAGCATGCGATGGGTGAATCTGGAGAAGAGGGAATCTGGAGGATTTGCTTCAGGAAGGAAGCACGGAGGCTTCATAAAGCTTTAAAAGCTTGGAAACAAGTGGCAGGAACTATTTATGTTGAGCTCTGCGAGGTTTCCCAGGGCGAGTGGCTGACTCACCCTCCCACGCCGCATATCTTAAAAGTGCATGCACAGATATGGGCGCAATTAAAAGGGAGAGCCGATAGCATCGCAGCTCAAATATGCTGTCATATTCCCCCGTCAAGAAACACGCGGCCTTGCGGTGGTAATCCAGAATTAATGGGAGTGGGTTCATCCAGGGTGTGAGCCCAGCTAAATAGGCCAGCATTTTCACAGCCCTCCAAACCTCACTTGATTCTGAAACCACTTCATAAGCACCGTGATAATGAGCCTAGTGAAGGGAGAGAGGGAAAAAAAACGTGAAGTTGGCGGAGAAGGAGAAGCTTGCTATTTTATAATTAGCCCTCTGGGTTTGGGGGGGAAAAGTCCTGTTTCATTTCTGAGACGAGCTGTTTATAAAGCCCTGTGATGGCGTGGCGGTTAAACGAATATGAAATCTCACAATTAAGAACATCACAAGTTGTTTATCTCACCAGTGCTGCTGAGGGACGCGTCGCAGGCCCAGATATCCGCACACTTGTTCTCCACACGTTAGCTGCGTCGCCTGGCGACATTACCATCTCTGCCGGGCCGGGCATCAGGTTCATCCTTCCCGCAGCGTGGAGATCTCCCCGCCTTTTGTTATTGTTGCTAATTTGGCACAGCTGAGTCAAGACCGGAAAAAAAGTAAAAATCAGAAGATTTAATTGTTTGTTCCCTCTAAAACAGTCTTACACCCAACAATTAAAGACCCGAATTAATAAGTTTGCAAGCAGTGGGGCTTTTCCGATAATTTGTATATGAAAAGCCAAAAACGGGGAATCGTAAAATAAATTAACATTCTTTGACCTCAATCTTCTCAACTTCAATCTAGTTAGCCGGTATCTCTTTAATTAATTGGTTTCTTAGCATGACCATAATGACAATAAAATAATAGACTTATATACTGTCAAAGGGAGATATCGTCAGTGAAGTAGAAATCTCCTTCATTAGGATGGGAGGAGATCGGTGCAGCAGGCATGCGACAGAGCATGCATGTTAATTACACCCGGCAGCACGCACCCGCATTGTTGGGCGCCCCCCCGTGCAGGTTGCGGCCGTGTGGAGGCTGCTGGCGGTGGAAGGCTCCCCTGTTTAACACGACGAGGTGAAGGAGAACAATTTTTTCATTGAAGTGGGACAGGACGGTCTGCAGAAACACTGGCGCGCAGATAATGCGAGGTTATGCAGGACTGGTGAAGCTCGCAGGGACACTCATAGTGTGGCAGGTGTGATGAGCTCAGTTATAGCATGGTCTGATGATTTCTGCGCACTAGAAGTGGAGGAATATTCAAAACATTTGGACGACTCCACAGCCCCCTAAGTGATGGGATGCCAGTCTATCACAGGGCACAATGCAGAGGGCACCCTCACAGTCTGGGCAGGATGCCAGTCTATCACAG
>JAODKE010000041.1:2623603-2641185 GCA_026779605.1 Mormyrus hasselquistii
GTAGGAACAATTACTGCACCTATTACAACATAATTTGGTTAAATACAACGGAAACTTGATGGATGCTACGTTTTTAGCTGAAAAATAAATTCACCATGTGAAGCGTCGTTTGCGCAAACGAGGTGATCGCCATGTAGATCAGTGTATTGATTTAGCATCGATTTGTATTAGCAGGGAAGCGGGAAATCTGATATTTTTGTGAGAAGAATGTTTTTAGGATGTGAACAAAGGTACAGCTAACTATCTCCCCTGCGGTTTCTCTCAAACTTTCAACGTGCGGCTCAGAGGGTCAGAACACGGTGTCTGTGATCAGAAGGTTGCTGGCTTAAATCCTGTGGTTTGCAGAGTGATGTCACCATCGGATCCCTGAGTGAGGCCCCTAACCGCCAGTCACTCCAGGGACCGACTGACCCTGATTTCTCTCAAAAAAAGTATATTGCTTTCGATAAAAGCTTCTGCTAAATAAATGAAATGTTACCAGGAAGGACCTGAGATGGGTGAAGCACGGCTGGCCTCTTTCCACAGTCCCGTACGGACAAACAGTCTGTGTCGTCAAATTGCCATATGGCGGAGTGCCTCTGCAGCTTTTGCAGATACTGGGGAATAGACAGGGACAGAAGTCCTTCTGTGGGGGTGAGTATATTTTGCTGCAGCCAGGAGGTGGTTGAGATGGCTGATTTCCACATGGAAATGGGTTTGAGCAAATTTGTTTTGATTTGAATTGAGTTAGTGGGCGTTGAATAGGGTGGTGGCGGGGGGGGGGAGCACTGTCAGTATTTGTTTTGAAAGGATACCCTGCAAGAAACACTGACGGTGTGTCTGTCTATCTCACCATACAGACAAAGCATTTTTTAAATATTACGTATTTATGAGAAGCTGAAATTCAGAAGAGGCTGCAATTGAATGACGAGCCTTTCAGTGTGATGCAGAGTTTCTCGTGCCCTGACTTCCTGTTATGTAACTAGTCCTGAGGTAAGACGTCATGCTGGAAGAATAAAAAGCTCCTGGGTATGGAACAGCATGGTTCTGTCTGTGCGTGACGGCAGGCAGCCTGCTACCTCAGGTGGGCGAGCGAGGTGCCCCCCTGAGACGGGATTTACAGCACCCGCGAAGGCGGTGACCTCTACCCCGTTGCATTACATCGTTGCTGCGGTTACCGGCACGCAGCGACAGCACGCGGCGTCCGCCGGGCTCTGCCATCTCTGGCTTATCGGTCATTGTGCTGAATCCACTGGCTTTGCCCGAGGCTGTCGACGGTGAACTGGAAATGCACTGGAGACCGCGAGACCTTTGGGGAAACCTCACATAGGCAGGGAAAATAAAACAGTGCCGATCTGGGCCTTAATGCAGAGTGGGTGGCTGGTGGCGGGTGTGGAGGTGCGGAGGCGCGGAGGCGCGGAGGCGCGGAGTCGGGGACTTCTTTGGTGTCAGTTCCCAGCATTGCCGTTAAAATGCTGCTGCAGATTGGGGCTGCAGAGGACGTCTATGAAGAGACAGCTTTATATGTGGCTTAGAAAAGGGAAAAACAACTAAAACTGCAAACTTATAAAAACGATAATACTGCCGCTTAAAGCGACATACATGAGAGGGTGTGTGTGTGTCACAGCAAAAGCTACACGTTCACAGATCGCCATGGGAACATTAATCAAAAAAGTTTTTTTCCGAGTTGTTTTTTTTTTTTATGGTAAAAGTAAACTTCCCCGGGGCAAGATGACAGTTCTTTATGCCTCGATGGTAAGCCAGATTTGCAAAACATTTCAACTTGAAAATTTGTGGCCTGAAACCTTATCCTGAGCAATCTCTGTCATTCACATCAATCTGACAAGTGGCACTTTGAGATACAGGGCTTATTTCCTCCATTTGCACTATTTCCCAGTCTTCACACTCATTAAATGGATCCTGATGAATTACAATAGCAAACAAAAGTGAAAGAAATGGCAGCTGACAAGAATGTTTAATGCATTTTCATGACAATTTCGAGATCCAATTATGCTTCATTCAGAAGGCAGCACTGCGGTGTATAATACAGCAAGAAATACTTCAAAATTCTGTGCAGATAAACCAATGGAACAATTGCTGGAGCAATTTAGATATTTTCGGTTCACACGATCTCCAACCAGGACACCGGTTCCTCAACAAATATGCCTCCTGCCATATACAGATATATAAATGTGTCAGTATAAAGGTTTCAGTTGTGCTGCAGTTATTTTCAATAGAGCAGGGTAAATACATTTTTATCTACATTTTACTCGAAAGGGGAAATAATAGCTAATCCTCCTGTCAGCAAGGCATCTCCAGGAAAACAGGGCCCTCACTCGAGACGGGAGATAGCGACTCGTTCATCTTTTTGGGACACGGCACGGGGGAATAGTTAATGGCCGGCTGACAGCGACGTGGAGACTCTGGGTTATGGGGATTAACTTCTCTGAGCTGGGGAAGCGTGAGGGTACAGTAAGCGTTTTATGTGTGTCCGTATGAGGCTACATGAGAAGGGGCTCCTCCTGCAACCGTATGGAGTATGGAGGTGTAATAAGGGAAAAAGGCGTTGCGGAGTGTAGCTGCCCGTTTGCTGTGAGGTGGCAGCACCTTAAACCGGCGCCTCCATTACATTCGATTAGACATGCCTCATTCTCTGCGTGTTTTCTAAATGTCGTAATTAAGAACGGTAAGAAAACGACGGCAGATTCCTGTAAGGATGACTGCGGCCCTATTACAGAGATCCGGTTGACGTAACAACGGGCCTCTCCGGGAAACCGGCTGAAGGAGCGCGGTCTCTGTCAAGCCCCGACACTCACAACGGCGTGTCTCAGTGGCGGCGTGCAGGCTGGGGCCCGCCGGAACGTGCCGCCCTATTTCTCATGTGTAGGAGGCGTGAGGCACTTAGTACAACTTTTAAAGATGATAAATTATTCTTCAAATGATTCCGCGCCAGTTCAAGATCAGCCAAAGTCTCATTGGTATTCTAAGCATCCGCGTGAACTACTTACATGCCTCCCTGCTGCAGGATATATGAAAGGACGGCAGAGTGAATCACTCCACACAGGACGTCGTCTTATTTAACACAAACGAGGGCACAGCCGTGTGTGATCTGCCAGCATTCCCAGTGTTGATGGCGTAAGCGCATAAGCCCCCTCCAATGCGGTGGGCACCGACTTATTTGCCTCCGAGCGCCACACATGACGGCCGGACCCGAAGATCCCTCCCCCCTCCCTCCCAGGGGGATGGGGGATGGGGGGGGGGGGGTGCACGGTTTGTGGCGAATCAGAGCGTGAATAGGTGTAGCGGAGTTACCTGAGGTGCCCGGTGACCCACCCCCGCCACGTTCCTCCGTCCCCCGGGCGATCTCCATTTGCGTACGGTGCCCATCCCCTGGCTCCGTGGCCAGCCCTGCCTCCCTGGGAGCTGTAACTGCCCGCTGATTGTCTCTGTCTCACTACTCTGTCTTTTTAAGCGATGCCACGGAAAGTTAATGAAAAAAGAACACCTCCATTTCTTTAAAGATGGAGAGGGAAGAAAGGCTCGAGGCTTTCAGCTCTTAGATACAGATGGCGGTTTCAGGTCACCGCTAAGTCCCGGCTTCCGTCGGGTGAAACTTTTGGCCCTTCGAAATATTTTGTCGAAGACAACGTAAAAGACAAAAGGTTATCCTCTTGTCTCCGCCGCCCGGGGAACTACGTTGGGCCAGTTAACATTACGGCCTGTATAAACTTGGAGTGGGCGCGAGATGTCACCTGAAATCGCTGGGGACATCTCCAAAGGGACGCTGCAGTCACACATCAGATTACAATCTGTGATGGATAAGCCTGAAGAGATCTGCTTCTTTACGTTAAATAAAAAGGAAACCGAATTGGATAACTGCCCCCCTCCCTGCAAACACGCAGGCACCCAGCCTCGTCATATGCAATCATGTAATGCTGTGATCCAGCCTCAAAGAATAGTGAAATTAAAATACAGTTATATATACAGTATAGTGTCTGTATATTTGTCTAATTAGTGACGGCGACAGGAAACAGGAGCTCTGAGATTTTTTTTTTGTTGCCGTTTCTGAAGGAGAATCCTCCATACATAGATGGTAGCAGATATGCAGTATCACAAGGTAATCAGTGTAAAAGCAGTAGGTTCTGCCCGGCCACTGCAGCAATAGCTTAATAGGGAGGCTGCTTGACTCTCTGACTAGAAGTGCAGTCAGTGAATATTATACCCTCACATTCCTCCTGGGACAGAAGCACTCGCAGTTTTACATGATGGATGGAATCCTTTACAGTAAAAGCAGAACTCCTGATATCCACAACACCCCTCCCCCCTCAACTTTCTCATGGTCATTTATTTGAAGGACACGTTTTCTAAGGAAAACATTGCACTGGATGAAGGTAATGGACCCTGAATGCAGAACGTTCTAGCAGATTGGGCCTCTCGCTCCGGAACGTGGCAGGCTTTGATTATGGAGGTGACAGTCTGCAGGAATCACCGTGATTGTTTCCGTCGATGTAGGAGTGACCGGAACGCCGGCGAGATGAATGGCTTCCCATGATGCCTTGCGGGTGGCTTTCTGATGCTCACGCTGATAGCGGTTTCCCCTTGAGGGAGACCTTGCGGTGTCACCGACAGACCCACGTACGCGCCAGCGCCGGGCTCTCGCCTACGGACGATAAAGAGCGACGTCGGCGCACGACTCTTTGTTGTGAGAATGCCTGGCTGGTTTGTTTCTGCTTTTAAGGTATGCCGGCAATCACGGCTTAAAAGGGAAATCTCCCAGAGCAGGTTTCTGAGGCACACCAGTCGAGAGCACAGATTCTGTGCACGTTCGTCTGAAGGCGATTGAGAAAAACGAAAAGCTTTTCATCAAAACATCTGATGACTTGATAATGAAGGAGTAACGAACTGCAAAAAGGAGCAGGTCTGAAGAAAGCTGTAAAATGAAAGACAAATTAAGAGCATCGACAGTTTACCTCTCTTCATAGATAGTATTTTTTTGATTATTTGATTTTGTGGACATTCAAAATTACGTTGCATCAAATATTCAAAAAAAGACCTTTCAGGTTATTTTTAAAAGTTTACTTCTCGCGATCTGAAAAAAGTCCATAGCAGACTGACTTTTGAAGGTGAAGTGTCTATTATTAGCTGGCAATGAACTTCATTGGACGTAAACCTCCATGCTGGTCTCTTGGAATCAATTCCAGAAGAGCTAAATGAGGCTGATTTGATTCCATCCACTGTATGCAGCACCAGAGCAGCAGAGGACGGCGATTCATTAGCTGTAGGCAGGTCGCATCATTACAGCCACGCGGGCTCGTGGTTTTGGGTGCGTCTGCCGTAACCCAACGCAGCCTAACCTACTTGACCCCTCAGAGCAAAATGGACGCACTGATTTGGTCGGATATCCTCTATTAGGAAACGTGTGGGATTATTTGCATCGAAGAGAATATTGCTTTTATAACTAAAAAGATTTGGCAAGCATTATATAAAGGGGGGGCGGGGGGCACGGATTCCCCAGCAGGTTCAGGGGGCCCAGCACTTCACAGGGGCCACGGATTGTGAAAAATAATAAAGTATATGTCAGTTTGGGGGTCCAAGGTGACAATTTTGTGATATGCCCAGGATTGTATGCATGCGTGTTTTCCTCGAGTCTCCTTTCTTCACAAGGAAATGTCCTTCCTTATGTCTTACCCAAAGATACAGGCCACCCAGTCTGACAGTTCTACTTTCATTTAGTGTCCACTTCAAAAACCAATGCATAGTCAACACACTTCCAGAGATGGGGTCAAACACACCTGCCGCTTCTTTCATTACCATAAATGTCAGTGGTCTTCTACTTCGACAGCTTTTTTATTATACTGCCAGAAATGTCAGATGTATTTATGACAGTCATAACAAAGGGTGATCGCCCCACAAAGATGACTAGCCCTACAAGTATCGGATGCGGAACTCTTTGATGCAGCTTTCTTTGTGTGTGATGTGTGTTTTTGAACTCCGGCGACATGCGACGCCTCGAAACTCGGCTCCCGTGTCTCCCTGCTCGCCGAAGGAACAGAATTAAAGAAGAACACAATGAACAGCAGGAACGATGCGACAATACGATTCCTTGCCATCATCGACTGGAGCGCGGTGTGACTGACAGCAATCCGTGAGATCCTTCTGCTACACCGACTTTCCGAATGAGCTGCGTGCGTAAAAGACTAAGCGGCATTTCTCATTCTTCTGGAAGCATTCAAGAACTTCAAAATAATTAATAGCAAAGGGAAGACACTAGAGAAAATGGATGGCCGCCAAAGAGATGGACGGACTCGATCCGCAGTGGACACGGAGAAACTGGGAGGCCCAGTCCGAACGGGAAGATCGTGTAAACATACAGTTATCTGGCGCTGACATCATCTTGACAACACCTAATGATAACACCAGCAAAATGTAATAAGTTCATCCACATAAATCCCTCAATTGGTTTCCCACAGAAAGTACGGTATTATCAGATGGTCATGCATAAATGCAAACAATATCTACAGCAGTGCTTCATGCAGGCAGTGAGAGGGACAGAGAGAGTTACCTCATGCTCCAGTGCTTTGTAAGGTGTTACTGCTTAGCGGTACACATCATTGTGCATAATGATAAGCTCCAATGCAGGAATTCAGTTTGTTCTTGACACTCGGCTGTCGTTCCGCTCGCGGTGAAGCCTCCCAGCTGCGATCTGCATGTGTGGCCGGGCCAGCTGGCGTGACTGAAGCGTATCAGGGGCGACACCCCCAGTCATTGGTGGCGGAGCTGGGGGTTGATGGAATAACTGTCTCAGACGGAGATGGCTTCCCTCGTCGCACGGCTCAATGGCGTGACTGACATTCAGTGCCCCTTTGTGTAAAAAGGGCACAGGAAGCATACAACCAGGCAGTGGCATCCCATAATACCCCATGATAATGAAATGTCATAAATCCGAGTTAGTATTTATCAAAGGCGTGATTGCGGTTTTGGGTCGGCCCTCTGTATTAAATCCGTTTGGAAGGAAGGGTTACCTGATTGACATGTAATTTAAACAGCCTCATATGCACAGTATATCACACTCGATACCCAATGCAACATCCCATAACACAACCTAAACACACTCTGACAATCTGCAGTCCAAAAATAACGAAGCGAATCATCCCAGGTTACGGAGGGTTAAACAAGGAACACAGAATGTCTGCACAATCCTGCACATTCTCACACGACCACGAGGGACGTCACAAGCAGTCGAGGCCCAAGTCAGTGAAAATTGTTACGAAATTCACCGATGAAATGCAATGCTGCGAATATGCGAAAGGTCAATTTAACCTAAACAATACGGCAATCAGTCATTATCTCAGCTCTCCGTGAATCATCAGAGGACAATGTACTGCATATACAGTTTCACATTATTGCATGGCTTTAGGTCCTTGGCTAACTATTAAAAATTTGCCTGTTGCTAAGGAGTTGGAACCCTAGGAGATGTAGCAGTCGACTGCCCTCTGCTAAATAATTGCAACGAGCTGTTAATATCAATGATGTAACCTGGGGATTCAGGCCGAGAGGAAATTTGCAGCTGACAGAAACAAATTGCTGTCTATGCTGCAGGCTTGTCCAAGTGTCCAAGGGTTAATGAGCAGCGAGTGTCTGCAGGTCGGCTCGTACCTCCAACGCCTGTGCGCTGCTTACAGTATGTAGACGGGCTACCATCAATGTTTATGGGAAAAGCCATAGCAATCATAGCTTTCTTACACTTCAGCAACAACAAACTAAAACATTAGCTGGTCCTGAAGTGTTTTGGCATTCGTGACAATTCCTATATATTTACCAACAAAAGATACATTTGTTTTAAAAGCAAGGCCAAGACAGAGCAGGAAAGTATGAAATTATTTTTTGGTAGGAGAAAAGCCCAGTGCGAGTGAATGGTGTGAGAGTGTTTGTGAGTGAATGGTGTGTGAGTGATTGGTCTGTGAGTGAATGGTGTGTGAGTGAATGGTGTGTGAGTATGTGTGAGTGATTGGTCTGTGAGTGATTGGTCTGTGAGTGAATAGTGTGTGAGTGATTGGTCTGTGAGTGAATGCTGTGTGAGTGAATGCTGTGAGAGTGTTTGTGAGTGAATGGTGAGTGAGTGATTGGTCTGTGAGTGATTGGTCTGTGAGTGAATGGTGTGTGAGTGATTTGTCTGTGAGTGAATGGTGTGTGAGTGATTGGTCTGTGAGTGAATGGTGTGTGAGTGATTGGTCTGTGAGTTTGCCCTGTGATGAGTTGGCGCTCCATCCTGAGTTGTTCCCTGCCAGCCACCCGCAGTCTTTGGGATGGGCTTCGGACCCGCGTGACCCTGAATAGGACAAGTGGTTACAGAAAATGGATGGATGGATGGAGAAAAGCCTTAAAATCACCCTACCAGAACTGGCTGCCTAATCCTGACTAAAAGGCACAGTGAACAAGGCCCTCTGATCCTGGGCTGGCAAGCATATCGCGGCCCTTCCTGCAATCCTGATCCACTTTCCATTCCGTCTGCGTGACGGGCTCACTCCCGGTACCACCATCGCCGGATGGCACGCTCCATGACCCAGTCTGAACGGCGATATCCCCAAATGTTTTAACAGTGGAGTCAAAAAAGCCTATGCTTCTGAAGCCTGGGAAATATTCAAAGTTAATCTACACCCTCCCGATCAAAACCTTAATACGTCTGTGGAATATTTTATTGTTATTCTCTTGAGAAGCTTAAAATTGAAACACTCCCCCCAATACTGAGAATGACCACTTCATCGAGTGTGGTATAAAACATTTAATATGCCTTTCAGCAGAGAGAAAACAGAACTCCCATTTTCAGTACACTTTCAAGACTTGAAAACACTGCAGATATTGTATAGAAAGCCATTAAAAAGAAAGGAACAAAGCATTCTCTGAGAACGAATCAAAAGGCTCATGAATAATGAATTAGAAACAATACTGTAGTCCTGTCAGGTAGTGGTCATAAAAGCTACTGTGCTGCATCTGTCAGGATTCTGAAGAAACTTTGTAGCTAACTTGCTTAAGCGTGAAATTCCCCGGCTTAATGAAATTCTCTGCTAGCCTTTGGGTAACGCACGACTCAGGTGCAGGTAATAGTAAAATTAATATGATTATACAGCATGCAAGGCAAAGCATGGTTTTTTTAGCATAGCTTGATTAGATAAATGCTAAGTGAAAAATTGTCTGCGACATTCGCACCAGCCTTTCAATATTTCTGTGAAATGGGAACATATTCCCGGGGAACGCTGCGCTCCTTCCCTTATTTTCCGACGCAGCGTATATGTAGGTCATGCCGGACTGTAGGTCCTCCATTGTCCTACTCAGGATTTATTTCCACAGTGGTGCTGGATGGCTAACAGGAATGCCGCCAAGATTCACTCACAATTTCCCGTAATGACGCATGTCTGTGCTTTGAGTTGCACCACGCTAATTGGGCTTCTCTGACGATCCGATCGATGCGATCGATCCGACAGCCGAGCCGATAGCGTTGACGGCGAGGGTGGCGACGCCCCCTCTGGGGAACACGTTCCTTGCAGGAGCTGCTCCCTCTGATACTTCTTCATTACGGGAGGCTGCCCCCTACAGGCCGTCCCTGCTACACGCGTGCGTCACTTTGCCTTGACACCACTCAGATCTCCTGTGGCCGACTTCCGCTTGAAACCTCAGCGCCCCTTAAATATGGCTGGATTTACCACATACTGGCCAAGGTCACTTTTTAATTGTCAAAGACATGAGTTCTGACATGGGGCCAAATCGCTTATTACTCCACGTCTCCAGACACACAGGAAAGCAGCACTTTGGTGTCTTGCTGGTGGGGCCCGGACAGGTAGGGTAATGAAATAAGTGCTGTTACAGCACAGTAATTACATCTCGGTGCTGATGAACAGCGTGAACTTTGCCAAACTTTTCTGCTTGCGCGTGTTTATGCCGCTCACGTTCCTAATAAATATTAATGAAATGAACAATGAACTAATTTTTTCTATATTGTCCTTGAGAGGCAAGGTTGTAGTTCATAACAACACCTCTACCTCTAATTAAGACATTTTTTTTTTGCATTTGAGGAGGCGAAAAATACGCCCATTCTTGCAAAGGGTCAAGGTGCAGCTGAAACAGAGCTAGAGGAGTGTGACGTCCCAGGCAAACTGGAGAGCGTTCGCGTTCTCCACAAGTTAATGGGGCATTAGTGTTTCAAGCTGATACTCACCTCCCTACAAAGCCCCGTCCAGTTAACTGCTCCCTGAACTGGAAATGCATTTTTTTCCTGCTCTTTTGATAGTGTCTTGGCGACTGATTTACACATTATCGCGCATGGAAAATTAATCGCAACGGCTCCAAAGACAGCAAAATAATGAGAACTGTTTCTCCTGTCTGTGTCTATACAAAATTTTTAAAAAAATGTGCATCAAGTCAGCTGCAAAAAAGAACTTTATGGGGTTTGCATTTTATTATTATTTTTTTTTTTTCCTGAGACACCAGAACAAGAACGAGTTAAACAAGGGTGGTCAAAAATATCCTTTGCCATATATCTGTGTGCCCTGAAAAAAAAGTGCCAGCTAAAGAATTTCAGATGCACGGGTCACATAAAAGCTCAGCAGACTATGACATAAATCAAAATGTACATTTGTGGAATAAATAGAGACAAGGAGGAACAAAGAAATGCAGAAAGGACACGGCCAGGCTCACACACCCCAGCCAAGTCCTGCTTGCAGTGTGTAATACGACATAATCGTGAGCGGCTGCTTTAGAACATGGAGTGCGAGGCTCCGTGAATCATACGTCTCGTGTTTTCCAACATGGTCCCCTTTCCGCATTCATTACACATGATTCCAATGCATTTATTTAGTCGCTTGTCATATATAAACAAATAACTATGGAGAATATTCCGGAGCTTTATTCCAAAACAGACAAACGAAATAAAAAAAACACGTGCATGCATGCTCACATGCACCCGTGCCCCAGTGCATGTAAAACACACTCATGCATGTGTTCGAATGCGACCACAGCAGGGTTTACCTTATGCATGCCTGAAATATGTCTTATATGCACAAGTGAGATCCTGAGACACATGCTTCAGACAGACTAAGCAGTGTGTGTAGGAGGTGTTAGGATGTGTGCATGGTTTATCCATTTTAAGCATCTCAGTATGCAAGACTAATTTTAGAGGCTGAGATTGGGCTTCAGATGCATCCCGCATTCAGAGCCGTGCGTGTGTAAACTTTCTGTAAGTTTCAAATGCGACCGACTCGTTGTTAATGTCACAGATGGTGCTCGATGGAAGGTTCAAGCCACCTTGTCAGTTGGAACTTGGCTAATCTACTGGAAATAGCAGCAGTTGTACCTTGGCTACGATATTCCCACAGGAGACAAAAATTTCCTCCTAACCCCCCCAGTATATAAACGTGCAGATTCCCTTAGAGACTTCTGATGCACATCTGAACCCCATCCATCAAAAGGCTTCGGAATATGAACGGCCCTTGTGGGAAGTAAAGATAAGCCTTATTTTAATGTGATGAACTTAGATGGAAAAGCATCTCATTAGCATAATTCATGGAGGGATAAATAGTCTGAAGCATGTCACTAGCATTTTGTTTACCTCAGAAACAGTGGCTAAAAAAAACATGATATGATTGGGGAAATATTCCTGACAATGGACTGAGAGTTTTGATGGGCGATTCTCCTCCTACTACAGAACTTTGGTAAAAGGGGAACAGTAAACGAGAGAACAGCACCCTTTTGTCGTGTTAGGTTCAGGAATTTCTGTGATCTTTGCTGGAATTCGTGCCGTGTGGCCCCATCCCTCTCTCTCAGGCGCTGGGTGCTGTCCCTGTCACGGTTCACAGCCACCGTGCGCAGGAAACCCCACAAAAGTCTGACGTCTTCTAATGGCGCAGCACAGGAAATATCAGCATTTTGTTTTTCCGCTCTAATGTACAGAAAAGTCTCCACGGTCTCCAGCTCCCCAGCCACAGACCTGATCCTAGTTAACACCCTGTCGCGCTAGCATGCACTGCCCCTGCACAACCACTTGGGGAAACCCCAGATTCCTCAGTCCCCGCAGAATAAATCGTTACATTGCTGCAATGCCTGTTGAGTTAAGGCCATGCGTGATTTCCTGCAAATGAGGTCGGATCTGAAATTAACATGCAATATTTACTCCTGCGCAATCAGCCGCAGTTGATGTGGTCCTTAGGATGCTGAATAGGCTATTAGCAGTCATATATACTGCAGGCTCTTAGTGCCATGCAGAACTCATATAGCCATTCTCTATTCCATTATCTGTTCGCACACCGGGTATTCAAAGGTAGTTTTCACATTACAGAATATTACAAAAATAAGGACATTTTCGAAAATATCTCCAAAAAGATTGTTTTCATTTATATTTTATTAATCCTTCTTGGTTTGCACAGCTGCGAGAGAATGCGACCCAGCATTGCGTAAAAATAATTTATGATATTCAGCCAAAGCTCTGTAATGCAGTGTGTAATAAACCTATTAAAAGAGCACTTCCTCTTTGCTTTGAATGTGTAGAGATCGACAAAGCATGGAGGATAGCCCGTTTGCACTGTGCGGCTACGGGGTCAATGTTCAGCAGGCCACTGCGCTGTTACTGTAGTGGGGGGTAAGTGAAACAAACAGGGTAAACTCCAGGCATGTTTTGGACCGATGCGAATGGGCACAGTTTGGTGTGCACAGTTAACCTCAGTCAACCCCGCTGCTGTCCAATTCCCTTCATACGTCTCCCAGAGGAAAATTAGAATTGGAATAGAATCTTGTGCTGGCGATGACAGCAAATTGGTGCAGCTCATACATTATCCTTTCTGAAGGTGCTGTAGCATCCAGCAGCATAGTCACATTCAGAAGTGCTACAGCAATTATGTCAACATAAATCCAGCCCTTTCAGACTCAGGGAGAGAGAAAAAAAAGAAAAGTCTGGGGGATTTATTGCGCCATGATATGGATTCTCCATTTTTTTCCCCGCTTGTCCCCAGGGAGCACGTAAAGCTGCAGTGCTACAAAGGTGCTAGTAAGACTTGCTTGACGTCCTGCACGCCGCTGAGACTGATAGCCGCAGCATAAAACACCGGGTCGCAGGAGAAAATGCGCTCAGGATAGAAAACCCATACACCTTTTAATAAATCGCAGCTCTGAGTTTAGACATCAATTCTGCTGTGTTTCCTGCCAAGACAAGAACATAAACAAATAAATTATTGTAAAACTATTTAGGGGCCTGATTTGATATTTATGATAAAATGATGTGCAATTTTAAACTAATTGCAAACTGTAGGTAAAGCTTTACTCTTCATATTTAGATAGATAGATAGATAGATAGATAGATAGATAGATAGATAGATAGATAGATAGATAGATAGATAGATAGATAGGCTGGCATTAATGCTATTGCTGTGCTTATTTAATAGGTTATCACTGCATTACTATGGAGCTGGAAGGTACTGTGTAAGACAGAGCTTTGCCTATGTTACATGAACTAAAATGAGCAGAGCAGTTACCCGTGTGAGCTGTTAATGGCGCTGTGCTCTGTAATTAGCTTAAATGCAGCCTGCGCAGCCCGCTGCATGTCCATCCCAGTATGTGTCTGCGTGTGCAGGCTTCCTAATCGCGGTGCATTATATAAGTGTCTAATGGGTGGAGGGATCCTCTGCTTAAGGCTCCACACTCTGCCGGATTTCCCGGAATTCATGCAGTATTTCCACTGTAGTCTGTCCTTAACACGAATGCTATAAAGCTGTCCATGTTTAAACAACCCAATTACCGCTGACATAATTGAACCAGGGTTCAATACTTTTGTTAATAGTTATGGGGTTCAATAGTTATGCTAAATTAAATTTTAAATCATTTACATATCTTTGAGCTGTTGATTTTTGTATGTACATCGCTGTACTTTTTATCCATTTAATGTGATGCAACATTACACATGTTTCTGGGCGTGCATTATGGCGTCCAGGCGTTAAAATGAGCTGAGGAACTGACCGCTGGACACTGAATGAGTAAGTAAGAGCAAAGTACAGATAAATCTGGAAGGGAAACTGAGTACCTGGTCCTGAGCATTTCATCATGGCGACATCGCTTGGCTAACAGACCAGGCTGGGCTGCCATTACAGTATGTAAATTATAGAGCCCCAGACACGCTGAGACATATGTTGCACAAACCCCATCATTTCCTCACCCCCAATCTTCAGAGCCGGTCGGACCACGTGAGCAGACCTCAGGAGGTGACACTGCGCAGGGTGGATTGGCAGATTAAAAGGGAAATACAAGCGGCGTAACAGCTGGATATGATGCTTTCTTCACAAGATGAAGACATTCACTCAAACATCTGGATAGATAGCTTTCCGTCAGAATTAAGTGGAGAAACAGTGGTAGAAGTACGCAGTTGATATTAGTAGGCAGTTATATTTGACAATTTCCTAGAAACCTCTCAATAGACAAAGCGGTGCAAGAATGCTGTATTAGGGCTTGATGTGTGGACGTGTGTGGAGTGGCCTTCCAGAGGTTATATAACGGCACGGGACACGTGTTCCCAATCCTTCAGGATGTATTTGAAGGTTGGGGTGACACATGACTGTTGCAAACGTCGCATAAAGCTGCAGTTGCTCGCAGCCGGGAGGAGTGTTTCCCAGGGCGACAGCAGCTGAACCTGCAGACCGCTTCCTGTCACCACGTGGCTGGGAGGGCGGGAAAAGGCCGGTCGGCGTCCTGACTGACACGAGACAGACTCGCATCGTCTTCTCCTTGGACTCGTTCCAGTCCCTTTGCCACTTTAGCTGTGAACAGAGTGCAGACATGCACCGCACGCTGCAAGCTGCCTTCAAGTCTCCTTCCTGCAAAAACAGGCAAATGGCATCAAAAGGGCAATTTTGATATTTTGATGACCTATGTCTAATTAATGTGTCTCTGCATATTTTCTTTTCCTGAACGCCTCAATGCAGCTTCCCTGCTTCCTTTTTAAATGCTAAATGCCTAATTATGTTCTCCAGCATTCTGTCAGGTACTTAATTGCTTCAGCCATGTGCAATTTATCGCTGGAAGGGTAGATGGTCGGAGGTGTATAAATAATTGAATACCTGTAAATTAACAGAAGACACAGTACACTGAGGGGAACAAAACAGTTTGCTTCTCGCAGGCCTCCATGTTTGCAATGCCCACCATAAGGATAACGATCTGTGAGAAACGGGAAATTTATACCTTTGATGACAAGCTAGTGTCATTCCTTTCGCTTGTGCAACCAAAGCTGCGCCGTAGCGGGTTTGATCAGGCTGACAAACACAAAGACGAATATAGATAGAGGCCCAGCCTTAAAAACCGGGGACGAGAGCCTGAGCTGAGCTGTGCAAATGCAAGTGGAGGGTTTCCCTTTCTGAACAGGGACCCTTTCTGCTGGCGCGTGGGGCACATGGCGGGTAGTGGGTCCGGCCGACGCCGTGTCGTTGGACTTCAGGAAATGAGGAGCTGGGAATGTTATAGGATAATGGCAGAAGACACTCGACGACTTTCTCTAAAAATACTTTCATGGACAAAGTTGCAAAAAATTTAAGCCATATTTGAAAGTTAATATTTCGCACTAGTCTGAATATGTGTTTCATTCATAATATGGTAAGATAACTAGTAGACTGCTAATACTAGTATGACTCCTATTGCTATTACTACTACTCAGACTACTACCACTACCACTACTACTACTCAGACTACTACCACTACTACTACTACTACTCAGAGATAGATCAGAGGCTGGGCCACAGTGTCAAACTTCTTCTTAAGTAGGGACCATTGAGGATATATGAAGTGCGATGAGTCATACTTACCCTACGTATATGCATACGTCCTTTTGAACGTATCCTGTGGACATAAGTGAGTTTTGGAAATCTGCTCATTTTCCAGTGAAAATATCGGTTGTTTATCATATATTAATTTTATTTGGTTCATGTCAAACTGGGCATTAAAGTACATATTTAAGCACATATTGAAATCAAAACAAGAATGGTACAATCTTATTCATCTGTTTATCTCTGATGACTTGCCAATAACATCTTCTTCATCCTATTACGTTATGTAAATATAGCACAGGAAAATTTGCTTCATTTGCATCTAAAGAAGATAACTAAAGTCTGATTTTAAGAAAGCCAATATCCACAGTGCTACTAGAATTACAATGAACCCACAGAAAATGCACTGTTAATAAAGTTTTAAAACTGTAATTTTCCCTTAGAAATAATAAAAAACCAATGAGACGTTCTCTGCTGCTTGTTCAATAGGGAATTTGTTACATAGTATTTATTGTGTATTTCAAAATACATTCAAATATATTCATCCCACGGCACAATTCCGCAGCTATGTTGAATCAGGAAGTCTGTCTAATTAATGCAGATTTCTTGTAACGAAAGCAGATTTGCCAGAAAGTTGAAAAAGTCAACTAATCTCTGAAACAATCAGCTTTGCTTGAGGGTGTGTGTGTAGGATATAAGAAGCAGGCTGTGAAGTACATCTCTGGGCTTATAGAAATGTTTTTCACCATTCCGTGAATCTCTCTGAAATCTTCTCTTGTTAATGAGAACTGTCCGCTAATAATGTAGCACGTAAATGCAGAAGCACAGAGAAGGTGATAGGAGCTGACGCGCTCGGTGCTGCGTTTCTGATGAGAATCATGGTGATATGAGACCTGGCCAGGGAGGAGCAGGGCGGGGTTCATCCTGAAAGCTAAGCCTGTCCGTTTCAGGGCAGGCAGAGATATAGTCTTTGGTGTAGCTACTGCCTGCAAAAACTGGCCTGGCTTCACCTGAACCTCACGTCTTTGTGCTGTGGCTGGGAAATTGAAGGGGTGGGTGGGGGGGTACAAACATGCTCGAAAACACAGGGAAGTGACAGGGAGTCAGAGACGAGCCTGTCAAGATGGAAGTGACAATGGCAGCATGCTGTCCCTCCACACAAAGGGAACAGGGACGTGTCATTCATTTCTGCAAACTTCAGCTTCTCATTTTCAGTTCAGTGGGCAGACTGCTCCTCTCTAATTGAGTTCTCCTTTGCATGCTGGGTTCTGTCCTTTTTTCTGTGAGTTCCTCCTCTCTCCCCTGGCCTCCCCCGAGAGCCAAGGACAGCGAAGGCGAGATAAAGACACCCCAAAAACGTTGCAGCGGCCAAGGTCCCGTTTCACACATAGTTCTACTCACAAACATCACACTGAAACCGGGGGTGTCAAGTGGGCTTTTTATTACAGACTTAAGTTTTTATCTCTTGTTTTCCTTTACAGTTCACTCAGTGGAAAGGAATTACGAGTGGAAAAAGGACTCTTGATGCCTGGATTATGCTGTTTAGATTTTAATTCCACGTCTGAAGCAGCAGGGTAGCTAAAAGATTACAGTTGGAAAAATGGTTTTGCTGGCCGCTGTTCATGTCTTACCTATACATGCGCATGTTGTTTATTTCCAGAAATCCTGCAACAACAAGCTGTACCTGAACAAGTGCGGACGCTTTCGCAGCTCTGCCTTGCGTTTGCTGACCTGCGTCTGCTGCCCTGCGTCTGCTGCCCTGAGTCTGCTGCCCTGCGTCTGCTGCCCTGAGTCTGCTGCCCTGCGTCTGCT
>JAODKE010000041.1:2657987-2678183 GCA_026779605.1 Mormyrus hasselquistii
TCTAGTTACTTCAGGGAATATTTGCATAGATACCAATTATATGCAGTAAGTCATACCTTATATGGAGAAATGATATGAATATGCGAATTAATAAAATAGAGCAGTCCTTGACCTAATGGTGACACTGCTGGGATGTGCGATTTGCGATGGGTGATGTGTGATGTGCGATGGGTGATGTGCGATGGGTGATGTGCGATGTGCGATGGGTGATGTGCGATGGGTGTGACAGAAGCAGCAGTACAAAGCAGAAGACCAAAGCTCCACCAGAGGAGCTCAAGAAAAAGACAGTGAGTCTCACCCCCGAGAGTCTCACTCTTACCCTGGGGTGTCTCACTTTCGTACCGCAGACTTCCGATAGGACAGCAAGCCGGCTCATCATTACTGACCCCGTGCAGCTGGATGGATGAAAACACACCCCAGTAATAATATCTGAGTTCGGGAGGGGGGAGTGCAGTCGCATGTTCTACACCTTTAAAATGCAGGTAAGTGCACTGACATTACATATAAATATTACCCCCCCGTGGGGCCGATGGGTAAACATAGCCTTCGCTGTGTGTTCCAGTTGATGTCGTTACCTCTTCTGCCTGCCAACTGCCTGGATTGTCAAAAGGACCATTTTTGCCCAGAAGTCGGACAAACACTCTTTTTAAGGGGAGCATATTGGACATATTGGCCTTCTGCTAAATACAATCAACGTGGGGCAGTCTGCCATTTTGTTAGCCTTGGTGCTCGCTCAAGGCTTTCTTAGCGTTTGCTTAGCTGCCTGAAATAACTGATCATCTGCATCATTTTGTGCTTATGATTTATCACTGGGTAGGCAAACTACAGCTGAGAATGGCGAGTAGATATTTGTAATTCAATTTGGCAACTTCTGATTGGAAAATCGTTTTATTGGAGGGCAATGGCCTCCCTGGTCCTGCTGATAAAGTTGTCGTCTGTGATGTAAGAACGAATGGGCAAAAATGTGTAACTATCGTTACCAGTTTGATCACTTGTCATGGTGGTCAAACGTAGGTGTAAACCAGGCATCTCACCTCTCCTGGAAGGTCAGAGAGACTCCTGCAGATTGACAGCAGCTCCCTGGCAGCCGCCAATCATTCGGAATGTCCTGGAAATCTGTTGTGCTCTCATCTTAATACCGTCGTTCTGTCCAGATATTATATCATGTTATATTGCAATAGCTCGATAAAATTGGGGGTAATTTTGCAGTATCTGGTATTATCGTGCCAAATCCACCTTCCGGAAATCAAAATGCGTAAAGGGGGAAGTTTTGGTAGTTTGGTAAGTAAATGCTCCAGTTTTAACCCTCTGGAGTGACAGGCTTCTTGCCCACTTTTGAGGTAGCCTGACCTGCCTTGACTGATACTTTTATTCATACAACACATGGACAAAAGTATTGGGACACCTGGTCATTACACCTACAGGAACTTTTATGGCATCCCATTCTAAATCCACAGGCATCAGTACGGAGTTGCCACCCCCCCGCCCCTTGCAGCTATAACAGCTGCCACTCTTCTGGGAAGGATTTCCGCAAGATTTTGGAGGGTGTCTGTGGGAATTCTTGCCCATTCATCAAGAAGAGCATTTGTGAGGTCAGGCACTGATGTTGGGCGTGAAGGCCTGGCTCACAATCTCCGTTCTAGTTCATCCAAAAGATGTTTGATGGGGTTGACGTCAGGGCTCTGTGTGGTCCAGTCAAGTTCTTCCACACCAGACTCACCCAACCATGTCTTCATGGATCTTTCTTTATGCACTGGGGCACAGTCATGCTGGAACAGAAAAGGGTCTTCCCCAAACTGTTCCCACAAAGTTGAAAGCATAGAATTGTCTAAAATACCTTAGTGTGCTGAAGCATTAAAAGTTCCCTTCACTGGAACTAAGGGATATAGCCCAACCCCTGAAGAACAACCCCATACCATTATCCTTCCTCCACCAAACATTACAGTTGGCACAATGCAGTCAGGTAGGTAAAGTTCTCCTGGCATCTGCCAAACCCAGACTCATCCATCAGACTGCAAGAGAGAAGCCTGATTTGTCACCCCACAGAACACGTTTCCACTGCTCCAGAGTCCAGTGGCGGCGTGCTTTACACCACTGCATCCGACGCTTGGCACTGCACCTGGAGATGTGAGGCTTGCATGCAGCTGCCCAGCCATGGAAGCCCATTCCGTAAAGCTCCTGGCACAGGGCTTGTGTGCTGGGGTCAATGCCAGACGAAGTCTGGAACTCTGCAGTTATTGAGTCAAAAGAGTGTTGGTGACTTTTACACACTATGTGCTTCAGCACCCTGCGCTGTGACCTTACAGTACGTGGTCTGACACTTACAGTACGTGGTCTGACACTTTGTGGCCGAGTTCCCATTGTTCCTAAATGCTTTGCAATAATACCACTTACAGTTGACTGTGGAATATCTATCAGGGAAGAAATTTCACAAAGGTGGCATCCGATGACAGTATCATGCTTGAATTTACTGAGCTCTTCAGAATGAGGCAATTTTTCACAAATGTCTGTAAACCTGACTGCATGGCTAGGTGCTTGATTTTATACACCTGTGGCATTGATTAAAAGGCACGTCCCAGTACCTTTGTGAACATAGTGTACGTGCTTACATAGGAAACCACAACGATTAATACAAGTATACATTAAACTAGCGGATCTAAGTGTCAATTAAAAACCATAAGTTATTATTTGGATGTTCTGGTATTTTTTTATGTGGGTAGATAAAATGCCTGTTTTCTGTTTTTACTTTTTTGCTTCTGATTTTTTTTTTTCTTTTAAAGATTAGACTCGCTCCACTTCTGACAGGTGCGGCTATGATTCACATAACACATTTCCTTTGAATAAAAGGTAACGTGTATTTATAGAAGCAATTCGCTGTTCCCCAGGAACCCTCGAAAGGAATTGTGTCCAGTGCTGTCACTGGATCTGTTTTGGATTGTTTTGTAAAAAGCATTGTTGGTTCGGTATCGTAAATGGGATACAAATGAGAATTGTGACCTTTTCTGCTTTGTTTGGTCTGAGCAGATGCAGAGATGGGATTCGCTCCAGCGACTTGTCTTATTCAGACGGTGCAGACATAGAAAGTATCACACTAAAAACTCAGAAATTGTCTGTGTACCTCTGAAATCCGAGCATTACTGCTTTGATATATTTTTCTCCAATAACAAATATGAAAAACAGGTGCTTTGTGAGTGCAGTTTGGACACTGTAATGTCCTGAAACAACAGCCTGGTCCCTAAATAGAAGGTTTTCTTAAAGATTCAAACATCTCTGGGCTGGGTTTAATTACAGATTCTAGTAGACGATAAATTTAGTGTTTGAAACGAATTGTTCTGACACAAAGTACTACCTTTTAGGATAAATGGCCAACATATTCTCTTACACATATTGCACCGCAAAATAACTTCAATGCATGCATTATAATTTCAGTATATACTTTTAATTTAATTTTTCAGATGACTTTCATTTCATTGTAATGCAGTAGTCCAGACAATATTTCTGTGTAGATAGCCGTCTCTGATGATAGGATGAGATACCATAAATTTAATTAAGCTAATCATCTCAGTTTATTGGGACGGGAGCTTTTTTTTCTTTCTTTATTGAATTTGATGTGTGGGTTTTGTTTATGGTTACCAGACGTAATATCCGAGAGCAGAGTACTCCGGGAGCTCTTTGCCGGGATTACTCTATCGCATGTACTATATACCTGAGATGAGGTGATTCCAGAAAATTGTTTTGCTAACTGGAAAGGCTGTTTTAATAGAATGAAATGGGTTCCCCGTGAGCTGTTCATGCCGGTGGAATGAGTTCACAAGAAAAGCGATCGACCGAGGTTAACGTTACGGGGACCAAAGGCTTCAGGAGACATGTCCGTAATCTGCCCCTGACAGCCCAGAGGTCTTGTGGAGAGCAACTACAGCATTTAACTGCTAAGTATTCTTAAGACTCAAGGAGTCTTGTTTCTGATATTTCTTCTTCATTTTTAAGCAGTGATGTCAGCCTGCCCACTGAGCATGTTGATTGGCCAGTCACAGTTTGACTGGAGCGCTTCACACCAACTTTATAGTGGGAGGTTAAGGATCCTCGAATGGACATCGCCTACGTTAACGTAACAACAAACACTCTAAAGCAACTTCAACAGTGTATTTGTATCAGTTATTTACAATTGTGTTTTTTTTTTTAATCAGTGAGTCATAGCTAGTAAAGAAATCCTTTTAATACGCATATTAACAGATAAGGATAGATTTGTGATTTTTTTTACTGAAGCTGAAATTGCAGAAAATAACAAAGAAGCACATTTCTTTCTGTCCGAAGGAGAGCAGACCTGCTGATGCCTGACTTGAGCGACACATTAATATGACATGGAAATGTAGCTGCCTGCAGCAGAAACGCCACTTGTCTTCTTTATATTTCTACATATATATTTTATCTCCATTTAGTAGAACTACATATACTTTCCAATGATGAATACAATCTTTTAGCAGAATATTCCAATAATGTGCAAAAAAAAATCATTAAAAAAACTGTTAGACAGTAGGCATGTTATGAAATATCTTTACGTTCAGAAAATAAATATTATTTCGGCCTGTCATGACCGAGATGCTTGAGACAGGAGCGTGGCAGGATCCCGTGCATGCAGAAACACCTGGGAATTGATTAGCGAGCAGCCTGATGTATATTTGCATTTTTCTGTCCTTTTTTAGAAACTCCTTTCTGTTAACTGTGGGCTAAAGGAGCTGAAGAAGACAAAGGTTCTAGAATTGGTGTTAAATGGATGTAGCAAGGTGATGCGGTTTTAGTCATTGTTGTTAATATTAATATTGTACTTAATATTACTTATTCTGGATGGATGGATGGATGGATTATTCTTCCTTTATGCTTTATTTGCAGCGATTCCAAATGCTACCCATACTACCCTGCTGTCCCCGCCCTTACTGTTCCGGAAACACTGTGACCCAGAACAACGGCGCCAACAGAGAAAGTCAAATTTCTCCCACTGAAATGCTGAGTGCCGTCAGACACGAAAGCTACACCCACCTCTGACGGATTCGTTCGACATGTTTTTTTTTGTTTTAATTTTAAACAAACAACTTTACGCCTCCAGGCAATTCAATGCTGGACCTGTCCTCCATACCTCCGTCACATTCCGTCACTCCCAGGCACCGTTCCTTAAATATTTTCATGCAGTTTCATCATTTCCTTTTTTGTCAGCATGCTAAGTCTCACCCGCAGTACAAAATACGAGGTTTATGGCCCCTTTTTATCTTTAGTTCTAAAATAGAGAAGGATCATCTACTTGGTTTAGAGCTCACTTAACGCACAGACGACTGTCAGGTAGCCTCTGCTTATGATATAACTTATGAATAAAACATGTCAGCTGGTGGACAGTTACTGGCCCAGGAAATGGATCTTCGCTGATGGGGCCGCCAAGGAGCAGATAGTTAGATGAACAGTTGACTGGGTGTTTCAGCACTAGACACTGCACTGATGCGTCTGTCACCAGTGAAGGACAGTGCTCGCGCCGTCGTGTTTACAAGGACCTCTGGAGGGCAGAACATCAAGAAGGAGGAGATGGAGATTGTGTAGGGCCATGTCGTTCCATCTGGGCCCAGTGGCAGACACAATGAGCTCCTCCAGCAGTGCCCCCCCCCCCATGTGTGGGAAGGTACGACTGGTCTGGGCATTCGCAATCTGCCCGCTTGCTGACGCAAAGTCAGGCCAAGGTCCCCCCCAAACAATAAAGAGCAATTCAAGCCACTGCGGATATTATTTACTTTTACTTTGTCGGGCTCCATATATACATAGATACATAAATTGCGGGGCACTCAGTGCAACACTGGCAGATTTATCGAGTCCCTCGGCACCCGATCCGGAGTCGGCTTGATTTCCATTCCGCTTGATCAAGCCGAGCGCAGCTTCATCTGAAGTTTCATCTTTGCAGTCATTAGTTAATACGATAAAAAAGGGATGAGCGTGGTACAATTGCGCATTGCTCTCCGGGGAGCTGAAGGTATTTTAAAAAGGATGCATATAGCACAGTAAAAGTTCTTGTGTCCGGTAACATTGGGACCAAGGCTCTTCCAGATAGTTCCATTGTCCAGATGAATGTTTACCCTTAAAAACACTGAACTGTAACACTTCTTTACCTTAATCGTTTTTACATGCACACACTAATGCGTATCGTACCGTTATTTTGACACACTAATGTCACTGCTGGGTACCGCACAAGAGATGGGCAGGTGAAAAAACAACGGCTCAAGCAGCGCGTCCAGTACGCATGTCAAAAAAGCGACACGTTCCCCATTTGATGGCAGCTGCCACGCCCCGGTCAGCACACCAGTCTTCCTTTCCGGAAACTTCCTTTGGTTCAATGACATGATGGCAGCCAGCCACTGCCGGACCTGGGAGTCTGTACTGTCACATCTGCACTTTGCAACAAAGGAGCCCTAATGAGGTAAGTTGCTCTCACGCTGGGAAACGACGTGTGTCCATCGAAGAAAACAGACATCCCCCCACCCCCACGTGCCTGCATCAGTGGGGATAGGGCACGTCGATTTGAGTGTGCCGCTAACTGATGAATATGCTTATGAACACACGGCCCCCGCTGGCTAATATTTGCAGCTACGCGCCGTGCTCTACACGGGTACAGCGGTGGAGAAAGCGTGCTGTACTGTTACAAACACGGGTCACGTGGTGCAGGCGGGGAAAAGAGGTGAAGATCCACTAGGGGCTCTGAGATACAAAGGGTGTAAATAAATACACTGTGCAAAACTACAAAGGAAAAGGACCACAAGGGATCAAAAAGCAAAAAGGGGGGGAAAACAGCTAAACTATAAGAAATGACAAGGAAATGAGGTCCGGGAGCAAAAACAGGCGCGCGACATGCTGCGCAGAGTGACATGCCACTCGGGAAACGAATTAAGGCAGGAACTTAAATACACTCAGAAAACCAGGGACAACAATGGACAGGTGTGCCTCATAATCAATTAGCCAATCAAGGGAGGCGCAGGAACAGTGAGAAACAGGTGGAAGCAGAAACACTAAATGAACACAGAACTAAGGGACCTAGCAAACACTAAAGGCTAAGAATACACAGCAAACAGCAGGGTAAGACCAGAGAGACCAGGACCATAATACACAGAGATAATAAAACATCGCAGAAGCGGGGAAAACATAAAAATAGGAAAATACACCAAGTCAAAAACAGAAAAGTCTAATAAACATACAACAGGTGAGACTGGCCTCAAACCCACAACTGGAAGGTTACAACCTCTGAGCCACATGCTCAACCCAGTGAGCTATGCAGCAGTCAGTGGAGCTAGGGAAACACACTAGGGGCTTGAAGGACAACAGGGAGGCCAACAATGAGACCAGCACCACCTGCTGGCCAAATGGCGGGCAGACACGAAAGGTCGGAGAGGACGGGTGCTGACCCTGACAATGTACACCGGACTCCTAACGGCAGTAAAACTTATCGAAAGTGACAAGAACAGACACTGGAACAGGGATATTTGAGCCTGCGAGCTGTGCACTTAAATGAATCGGATTGAGCTTATAAATTCCCACAGAAGATCCAGTTTTAGCGATGAGCGTGGTCGGCCATTTTGTCAATGGTCGATGGTCGACGGAGAAGTGCTAGCAATATGGACAGCTATGAGGCTAATTATATGTTTACGTGTGTCTAATTATACATTACTGTTAATGGGATCAGTGAAGTTTGTGGTCTGCATTTTACTCCATCCATCTATCCATCCATCCATCATGCTTAATTGCTTGTCCTGTGATGAAGGGTAAAAGGCGAGAGACACCCCACCCAGGATGCCAATCCAGCCCAGATCTATATTTAAATTTCCTTAATAATAAATAACACGAGAGGAAAGAATGCTGAGCCAAAAAATTTTTAATCCTGCAACTTACGCTTTGGAGGGAGTCGAATGTCTGTTTCAAAAGTGTTGAATCCAATTTTTTTTCACCAGCATTAATTTTGTTGGACACTGATTGCAGCATTTGTTCACTTTTGCACTACAAACGTTACCGTGTGCCCAGAGCTTATGTGCTGTGTAATCCTTAGTGTCGTTCGTAATGGGGATGAATTATTTTTATTGCTGGTTATGAACTAAAGATACATCCTAATGAGTCATCACACCAGTAGGCCCGATTTTACAGTGTAGGCAGAAATCCTTAATGGGAAGCTACAATTGCACCGTATTGAATTATAAATAATTCTAAATAGGTTCAATGACTTTAGTTTTAACACAAAACTACATGTCAGTGAAAATGCAAACATGTCTGTTAGATACAGCTACATATTAGAAATCACTAGGGGTTTAACAATCGGTCATAATGCCTTTGCGTAGCTTTTTGTGTGTCATAGGGGCGTGAAAGGCTCCATAAAACGTAGCTGGATTTCCCTACATGCGCTTTACGATGCTTTAATGAGACAGACATAAAGGGGCATCGTTATCAAAGCTGGATGCAGAATAAAAGACTTTTTGGGGTGAGAGGATGTCTTGGCTTTGCAGACTGCACTTCCTGAAGCTCTGCTAAGAGATAAGACTCCCCATTACCAAGCAAACAGACCCCCCCCCCCACCATTTTTAACTTAGCCTAACAGACGAACTTAGATCTGCATACGCAGGCAGATGCACGCATACGCAGGCATATGCGGGCATACGTGGGCATAAGCAGGCATATGCGGGCAGATGCAGGCAATCGCGGGCATACTGTATGTGGGCATAAGCAGGCATACGCGGGCAGATGCAGGCATAAGCAGGCATACGCAGGCAGATGCAGGCAATCGCGAGCATACTGTATGTGGGCATAAGCAGGCATACGCGGGCAGATGCAGGCAATCGCGAGCATACTGTATGTGGGCATAAGCAGGCATACGCGGGCAGATGCAGGCATAAGCAGGCATACGCGGGCAGATGCAGGCATAAGCAGGCATTCGCGGGCAGATGCAGGCATACGCAGGCAGATGCAGGCATAAGCAGGCATACGCAGGCAGATACAGGCATAAGCAGGCATACGCAGGCAGATGCAGGCATAAGCAGGCATACGCAAGTGGACGCAGGCATAAGTAGGCATATATGTGAAGGAAATATTTTGTTATTTACAGGATTTACAGTATGGGGGCTATTCCTTAAAGCAGGATTTTTTCATCGACAAGAAGCCAATAGGAACGTCGCTTACTTCTCTTCCTATTGGACAGTTTTCATGTTTGGCTTAAGTTATCTGGCTTACTCTGTGGAATACTGCCCCTGGTGATGTTGCCAATCGTACTGTAGGTTTCCTGATATAAAAGCAATAAAAAGGACAGAACTGCTGATGCATGCAGAAGCACTGGACTTACTGGCACGTAGATGTTTTAATGCTGATGATGACCTTGCGTATCGCTCTGCGTATCGCTCTGCGTATCGCTCTGCGTAATCTGGCCCCGACTAGGAAAATACTCCTTCTCACCTTCTCACGATAGACCTGCACGCCGGATCTATTTTTATTTTATTTAGTTTAAGACCTTGGCGTCGAGAGCATCGACACTAATTTGCACTAATGGGGATTCAGTCATGAACAGATGGCATTTTAATAGTTTTAATGGTTTTCAAATTCCTCATTTACTGTAAGAAAAAAAATAACAATTAAATAATCAGGGCAAAACATGCTTTCTCAACATAATTATTTATCAATCAATGGGTTGAATATCAATATAATTATAGAGACTAAGAACAAATAATGATTAAGAGTGTTATGACGGGGCGATGCCCTGTGAGGCTGCCGGAAGTCATGTGGGAAGCCCACGGCCGTAATCACCTTCATTAAGTGGTGGCAGATCCTGCTGTGCGGATCCCACTGAAGATCCTGTCATTATGAGTGCTCAGTATGGACTGGCATTAACTGTAAGCCCCAGATAATCACACACGGCCTCCTTAGCAGTGGAATCAGCAAACGGGGCAACAGGTTCGTCCCATCTGTGCTCACATTCTGCCAAAGCTTGGGGCTGATTACAAGCCGACGTTCTCCTGCCACAAGACCGCCGTGGCTTCAAGGCGCGAGGGCATCTTGCTATCCGCACTGCCGCCTGTCGGCCCGTACCTGAAGGCGGACCCTCGCTGGGGATTAAGCACAGATCATCACCCCCGGTGTCCTTCAGGGCAAGTCGGAGGGAGAGCAAATGAGACATCAGGCTTAAATTGCAGTTCTAGCTTCCTTCGGATTCTGCCCTTCCCCGCACGATCGCTGCCCGCCGCCAATGGCTCCTCTATGCCCCAAGGAGACCCTCTTTAAATTTTTGATACAGAAAAAGAGGGGGGGGGGGAGGAATTAACCCTAGTGCTTGTCAGAGGCATTATCCAGAACAATTGGAGCTAACTCTTTATATAAATAATTCAGCAAAACTTCATAGAAAATGAACAATAGCCTTTGCTTCACATACTAAACAGCAGATAATATCTGCACCGATCCGAACGGGTTCAGTAGCTTCAGAACTCTAATACAGCCGTAACACGCTTGCTAATTACAACTTCACGGCAAACGATATTTCATTCATCGCTGTTGAGATCACATGGTCAAACGGTGCATTGCCTCAGCATTATGGAAGAAATGTAATGTCACAGGGGAAAGTGACAAAGATTAAAACCATGGAATAACCCATTACATCAATGTGAAGATTTTGGAACCAGATTTTTGAGGTAATTGGATAATATAATTACCATCAACATCCCAATGACATCAGACCTTAGAGTAAATCAAGGAGAAACATAAAACTGATGATAATCCTAAACTTTCAGCTATGTATACATCCTTTTTTATGACAGAGTATTCATTTATTACACTAGATGCCAGTCAGGATTTAGCCATGACTGCTGTTCAACATTTAATGACGTGACACTCCATGCGCAGTGCTGTCTACAGGGATTACGCTTCAGCTGAGCAGGTCTTCAGTTAGTCATTGAACCCTGTGAGGGGATTACTTCACCAGGTCATGAGAAAGACCGGAGAGATCTATTTTAGCTCAGCAAAATCAAAACAATGCATTAAAAACGGATGTTTTTTTTTTTTTTGTAGGGATACAAGTAATGTTATCAGACACAAAAGTTAAGAACCGAAAAAGTGCTTCTGACTGACAACATCTTGGATTTGCAATAATTTTACATATGAAAGAAAATTGGGTTTAATGTGGAAGAGCTGCTTCAGTATCAAACAGATGTTTCACCTGTTTCATCCAGACTGAGCGCCGTATAAGAACAGTATATGTGCACTAAGCGTTTCACTCTGCCAGCACAGGATGTGTTCTTTACATCATGGGGACTGGGGAATTTACGGTAAATCGACAGCTGGATTGAACTTAAAAAAGTAAATTAAAAAATGCATTTCATTCCCGCGTAAAGCAGGACATGAGATGTATCTTAAGATTGTTAGATAAAGTCTGGCCCTGGTAAGCTTTTAGGCATCTCTCTTATAATAGGGCTTAGGGCAGCCAACCCACATGCTGTATATATAATTTCAGTGCAGAAGATAAAAAGTGGATGTTTCCAAACCACGGTAATGTACTTCCTGGGATCCTGTCAGTCTGTTTGGCGAGAGAGTGGCCACGTTTGTAATCCACAGTCTGCTGAAGGAAATGCACAGGGCACTTTGGGTGAAGTCTCTCCCCCTGTTAGGATATTTCCATGGGATGGAGGTAAACTGGCCAGGAACACTTTCTGCTAGACCAAATGAGACACTGAGTGTCTGAATGCTCCGTCTGTAAAATTTTTCACAAATTTTATTCGGGACTGAGGATAAAAACATAAAGAAATAGAATCATTTTAATGTCATCACCTGCCTCACATCATTAAACCAGAAAATTACTGATAATTGCACACATTTACATCTGGATTGTTATAGACGAATCTTGTGTAATTTAGTGAATTTTACTTTATACTTTATTTCTATATACTTTATTTATGTATCAGATGCTTTTATACAAACACTTTTTGAGACAAACAGGAGCAGACAGTCCTTGCAGCAGCTGAGGCTTGGGGTCCCGACCTCACCCTGCTCACCCTGGGATTTCAGCTGGTGACCTTCTGACCACAAGTGGAGCGCCCCAAGTTACAGAGGTCCCGCCCCCCCCGGCCCATTTTAACCGCATTCGTCCCTCCTGTATCTGCAATTTAATTTTGCCTGCAGCATCTTATAAGACTACAGGGATGCGACTTGAAGGTATTACAATGTCAGAGACTCGCTCACTCGCTGCCGTCACGAGATCCCTGAGCGGCTGAGTCAGCTCAGTCTTGTGACCCCCTCCGCTCTCATCCCGCTGAGGAGTGACATCGCTGAGCTCGTAACGTCGGTAAACAAACACGACGTGTCTCCCTTCTGTCAGTCTCTCCTTAATGCTTCTCCCCAGGCTTCGGTCCACTGGAGCCCAGACCCACTGAACTTTTAACAGGAAGGACAGAAGATTCTGACAACTCATTTTAACTTTCGGCATGAAAAAAAAAAGAAATAAAATGTGATGCTTTTCGAGTTGCGGTCGTGGGGATCTGGATGGGGGAAGAGCAACACGGGCGGGGTGCAGGTCCATCACATCGCAATAAATGAAGAATGACTGACTGCTTCCTCTGTATCGATAAGGAAACCCATAAAATGAATCAGAATCAGATCATGCACTTAATCTGAACCCTGGTGTTGCTCCCCTCTGACATAGACATTGGTAAAGCTTACAGTAACTTTATACACTTATTTGGTGTATAAACATTTAGGTGTCCCTAAAATTGTCAGACACTCCAGTTCAGACTTGTAGTATGATGCGGGCATCATTGACGTCAGACTGGAAAAGGAGAATGGCAACGGTGAGTTTCAGAAGCAGCTTTGTAGTCTAACCTCTGAATTCAAAGAAATCCTTGAATGCTGATCAACCCACATTCGTTTAGCTCCAGAGCTAAAAGCTGGGTCGTATCCCTTGGAGAGGGGTCACGGAGGGGTCGCTGGGTCGTATCCCTAGGAGAGGTGTCACGGAGGGGTCATGTTCCTCCAGGACGAGCTCTAAATAATTGAACAGAGTTGCCTTGACTAGCAAACTAGGCAAGCGGTTCTCTGAGGCTCTGGCCCACGGGCACGCTTCCAAATCCACCTGGAAATTCAGGCTAAGAGAGTGAAACTATTACTTCAAAATTACTTTGCCAGACACCTCTACTTCACCTTCGGGTCCTCGGCGTTAAACATGCAAAGGAAGGAAACTAGAAAATGAAAGGGGAAGAGACAGTTGTAATAACAAGGACGGATGTGGAGACATGACAGCAGCAAGAGATACGCTAAGCTAACAGCAACTTCTCTTTGAAAGTACAATGTTGAAGGAGCGATGATTAATCTTTTAAGCCTTTTGAAGCTCAATGCATCAGGCAAAATATGAGATTCGGGGGCCAAAAACAAACGACTAAAAATTAAAGGGCGTTTAGATTGTGAAATCAGAGCGAGCCGCGTGCGCACTTCAGCCTCGCATTTAAACCCAGCTAAATGGTTCTGTAATAGAGAGCAACTTCATAGAATCTGACTGAAGTTTAAATCAAACATAGATTTCTTTAAAGAAACATGCATGCAGAGAACAAGCTGCACAATGAGTGATCACTGGTGGCACGAGAAAAATGAAAGATTTAGGAGGACAGGCATTGATTTTCTGTAATTAACACAGTCAACGATGAAGGCAAGGCAGACCAAAGAAATACATCATATCTACCCTAAATGCTGCCTCTGTTTTTCTAAGTCTGACAAAGGTGATTAATTTAAAACGACCCGGGTGGCTTCTCTGTATTTCAGCGCTTTCAGCATCAGTTCCCTTGCGAAAACTGCCCCTCCTGTGAATTTAATGTAACAAGAGGTTTATTTAGCAGACTGTCCCAGTCATGATGTGAACTGTATTCTGTGGGTGTATAATCACATAATCTTCATGTAGTTATGCATTTAATGTCATGTAATTATGCATTTCATGTAGTTATGTGGCATTAGGGAGCAACACTTGTGGAAACTGAGGAATTTCTAAAATGCACTCCCTCCAAACCAGAAATTATCTTTAATTTTAAAGAATTTTTCCAAAGCACATGCTTATTAGTTAGCTTCTTTGCAAACTTTCTTTATCAGACCTATTAATTCTTAGGAATCCTGCAATAAATCACACAGTATGTTACTTGACATTAGAAAATCAAATTATTGTGTTAGCCTGACTACAACTGGACTTGTAAAGTATGTGTAAACATGTTAGTGTAACTGAAATCGTAGAAAATCAAATTTCTTGAAGTCGGACTAAGACACCCAGATAATGGGATTGGGAGTTGATTTACTCCTGCATGAATATGTTCAAACTGGCCTAGACCCCCCCCCCCCCCGTAGCTTTGCCCTGGAAGTAACAGAAGAAGCCCTGAGCATAGCAGCGGCCGTGTTGTTGGTGCACTCCGGCAGCGTACAGCGCTGTTATCTACCTTCAGAATAGCGTGCATCTCATTTATAAAAAAAGAAAAAGTACAACGTACATCATGTACGAAATGTACAGCGATGTAAAGCTGTCCAAGACCCCTCTCAGATAATGGGCGCTTTTCCACAGTACCAGGTACTGTACTTTTGGTACCTCAAGAAGGTACCAAAAGTACGGTTCTTCAAGATGTTGGTTTTCCACTGGCATAATACAGATGCCTTATTTCTTGTTATGATATCCTGATCCTGATCTTGTATCTATTCTTCCGATCAGATTGGAATTAAAAGTTCTGTCACTTCATTTGTCCACACATTAGTATTAGTTTTTTTTTTTTTTTTACGCCTGTGCTGTAATTGGTTAACTGGAAAAAACCCAATACTAAGAATTGGAAAGGAGCCATATTGGCTCATCTTGCAGCAGTCGGACATACTTCAGGCATTAAATCGATTCCCCTCCCATGCATGTATACGGGGACAAGGACAGCAGGCCAATGAAATGCTGTAGTCAAGCTGTAACTGTAACTTGACTAAAAGCTGCGCATGTAAACGTACTGACAGTTTATGAAGACATGAATCACAAAGTAGACGTGCATATGGGCTGCTGAGTGAAGCTGAAGTTCTTTTCTCTTCTGAAAAGAGATGGAAATAGGTGGACTCTGTTCTTAGGGGGGGGGGCTGATTTAAAAGCCTCGCCTGCCTTTAGCTTATGCCCCCGCCATGTGTGAGATCTCCAGGCTAGGTGGCTAGGTGGATTAGCATTCAGGCTAGATATGTATGACGTTAAAGCAGAATTACATTCACGATGTTGATGGTGGCAAAACGTTTCCTTACGACATGTCACTCAGCTCGCCGTACATGGTACCTGTTTAGACGGCAGCTTCAGGTTTGCCGGGACCCTGTGACATTCCCCAAACACGCTGCTTGCCAAAGTGACGAGAAGCGTATCACTTTACTCATACCGAAAGGAAATTAAAAACGACATGAGACCATGGCGATGATTTATGAATAAAAGGCCACATTTCATGATATGTAATATGGACAGCAATAAAAAGTGGAATGGCAAAAACGCTTAAATAAGCAGGGACTGACGCCATCTGTCAGCACAAAAGGGGGTGATGTGAGGTCTTAAAAACAGGTGTCTGCTTTGGCCGTTTATTTCGCTTTTGAATGATCACACAGCTACATGTCACACAGCCACATGTCACACAGCTACATCATACAGCCATATATCACACAGCCACATGCCACACAGCTACATGTCACACAGCTACATGTCACACAGCTACGTCACACAGCCACATGTCATACAGCTACATGTCACACAGCTACATCATATAGCCATATATCACACAGCCACGTCACACAGCTACATGTCACACAGCTACATGTCACACAGCTACATCATACAGCCATATATCACACAGCCACATGTCGCACAGCTACATGTCACACAACTACATGTCACACAGTCAGATATCACACAGCTACATGTCACACAGCTACGTCACACAGTCAGATATCACACAGCCACATGCCACACAGCTATATATCACACAGCCACATGTCACACAGCTACATGTCACACAGCCACATGTCACTCATACCTCTGATTGTTTTGCAATTTTTTTGAAAGTACTATGCGAAAAAATATTGATCATTTTATCTGATTGTAACGCTTAAGAAAAAAGTACTAAAAATATGTACTAAAAATGTACTGTGGTGTAGTAATTCTGTAGTTTAGTATTACTATAGCACATCAAGTACAATATAATGCAACAAATTTTATCATGCTAATGAAAGGTGGTTTTTATTCATTTGTATATTTATTCATGCATAGTGGACTGCCAAGAACTCTATAAATAACTATTAAAAGTTTATTGTCCTTTTGACATTTGAAGGACGGTATGGGGATTTGAGGAACATTACAGTCCCGCGTGGAATGTAACACCTTCAGCTAGCCTGTTCACCGATAATGATTTCTGGACTCCCTAATCCACTGAATGCGTGTTAGCAGTGGAGTCGACATGGGTGCTGACAGCGGCGCCTGAAATCACCCACGGTCTCATTTTAGTGCCACGTCGAAAGTCCCGCAGTCCCAAGCATCAGAGCCTGAGGCTACGTTGGACAACAGGGACTAAGCAATGGCTAAAGGCGCCAGACATCTCGACATGGTCAAGATATCCATTAGCAGTGCATATATGCAGTTCAAACCAGATCTAAGGGACCTATCAAAGGATTAAAATAATTGGATGTACAGCTCAACAGTACGCCGCATGACAGAAGGCAGGGCGTGCTGAGTCTAATTAGGAGACACTGGGCGAGAGTCGCCATTCATCTCCAGACAGCGGTGCCAACGCCAACAGACACACGCGGTGTGTAAACGTGAGACCACATGATCCTTGTTAATTGTCATTAATTTGACGCCTGTCTGGAATGATCTGCAGCGTGAGATGCCATTTGGTGAAACTCAGGGACGAATCGCTTTTCCTGTAAAAGTTCTGCTAAAGTAATTAAAATCGACTCGCGGGACACAGCTTTGATTCCCCCCTTCCTAACAGACATCAAATGCGGGCAAATCCCAGTGACTCAAGCTGCCCCCCAGTTCAGTCCCAAGACGCAACAAACAGACACCCCTGTGCGCCGTGTTACCGCTGCTGCTATTTTACAGTAGCCTTCAAAAATAAAGAGCTTTAAACATGATTATTGCAAAGCAGCCAGAGAGGTTTTCAGACGGGGGAAGGAACCATTTTTATTCCCAGTAACTGAGAGAAATGCTCTGCGTTCTCCTTTGATGATTTCATGCCTGAGACCATGCATGAGTCAATACTGATGACTTAATTTACAAGTAAGTAGGGCGTCTGGGTCATGTGCTCATTGGAGTCCATGTGAACAGAATTTGTGCTTGTAGTTTCCTGTGGTTTACTCAATAAACTGTAATGAATTTATCAACTGATCTTATTTATATCCCTGAAACATTGCCATTCTGGATTTTTTATCATAGAAATATGGGCACAGATTGCACTCTTTGGAAAGAGTCAGAGCAGTATTTGATTTGCAGCCTCATATATATGTGTAAATATATCTATGTGTGTGTGTGTATGTGTGTGTGTGTGTGTGGATTAGGTTTATATTACATTGTGACACCCAGAAGGTGGTAAAAACTTGTTATTTTGACATCATCAGGACAGTTTTATAGGTCCCCACAAAGATTTGTGAATGCAATCAAAAAACTAATAATGCCAAAAGTCTCATATTTTGTTTGTTTAGTTATGGTTAGGGCTGGGTAGGGTCATCATTTTGGCATTAAAGTTTGTGGGTGAGTCCCCACAAAGATATAATTACAAACCTCTGTGCATATCTGTGTGTGTGTGTGTGCGTGTGTGTGTGTGTGCGTGTGTGTAAATAGATTCAGAGTAAACACATTTTTTTTGGTGTTATCAACTCAATTTGGATTTTGAGCAGTTCTAGTCGCATTTCTAAAAATTCCCAAAGGTAGAAAGACGGCTTTCTTCTAAAACTCACTCGTACTCAGTGCTGTGTCAGCATCTGTCTAACAGAGACCCTTAAAATGAGCACCTGAAGACTGATAGCCGAAGAGCCTTCCCTAGTTCTGGGTAGTGATAGAGGAGATTTCCCAGACAAGAATTTCCAGGGACATGCGCCATTGATTATCCTGACGATCCTGACTGTGTGTTTTCTGGAATCAGCCATGGCTGTGCCTTTATCAAAAAAAAAAAAAAAAAAAAAAAAAAAGAAGAGCATAGCTAACCCCAGGAGACGGGAAGCGGAAATCCAAGGATGAAAACACAGGCTGGTCTGCATCAGCACAACAAAAACAAGATGGACTGTGAGCTTCCAGCGGGATCAAAATGGCATCATGCCTTACAAAAACTGCAGCTACTTAAATCCACCGCAGATCGCACTTATACACAAATCAGTATATAAACTTTCATACTTCAAGTGCTTGAGGACATGGTATTGGATGTGATGGAGCAGTATCCATTGATTGAATCAACTTGCCTGTGTACAAGTTGTTGATTTTAACTGGAGTTTACAAATGAAAAGGAGAACAGACTGCTGAACGGAACCAGAGAATGGAAGGGAACTTATCCCTGCCACTGAGTATCTGGAAGTACTCGACATCAGATCTAGGGCAAATTGTTTTGATAACTGTGATGCCAGACCTGCTCGACATTTAAAGTGAGCGGCGATGGTCTTTGATTTGTGCGCTAAATGTATGGAGATCCCTCAATCCTGCCCCTCGTGTTACGGTGGATGAATGACTTATCGCCTTCTTAGAAGGCTTCTCCCTTTGGGCTGTGTGTGATGAACGAGCCCGCAAAGTATGGCGTCAACATTTCGCCGTCGTATGATTTGAAGCACAGCTATGCGCTGGATATTTGAGGCTTCACTGGAAAACTATCCGGAGCAGAAGAGCCAGCAGCTGTGAGTGGCGTTGGACATGAGCTATGGGATGCATGACACAATGCGACAAATGCCACTTGACATCCAACCGAGCTTGGAGCTTAGCTACAAAAAGAGGGAAGATAACAGCGAGTGCAAATAAGCTGCTTAATCATCTTCTGAAAATGCAAGGTAATTCTGGGATTTACTCTGAAATTACGACTATCCCGAGAAGAACAAAAGATTATTCATATTATGAGCACAATGCATACATATTGTATGCATCTCAGACAAGCTGCCAGAACTCATGCAAGACTACGGATGCGCCGCGAGAGGAGTCTACAGCCTCGATAAGGTGACAGTAATGTATGGTTCTCGCGCATGACTGCCCATTTACTCCTGTAATTTTCCACAACATTGTTGAGTTGTATACATACAGCGCTTAAATCCTGAAGTCTGACAAGAATGATGGAAAATAGCATTGACTTCACATGTTAAGTGATGATCTTGACAAAGCTCTCAATATCCAGTGGTTAAACTTGATACCTTGAGCAGAGGATCATCGGAGTACGCATCTGATGTTAAGTTATACCTTTTATCTCATTCCTTATCGAAAGTCATCATCATTCAGTCATATTATTATCATTATTATTATGATTCCCATAACATAACGGGCTGGAGTACCCTTTAGCGGAATACACAGGTTAAATGAGCCCTGCATGATAGACCAACCATCCACAGCACTGCTCACTTTCAAGGCACAACAGCAAATAACATACATGTTGACATAATCCAACCTAATGGTGCACCGGGATGCCATTTACAGCAGACAGATGTAGCATCCAATGAAATCTTTTTACAAGCGTTTCCCGCACATATTCTTTTTATATCATTGATGGTATTTTCTGTCAGCAGCACCGTAGTTTAATATAAAGCCTTTGGAATAACCAAAGGAAACACTGTGTGCTGTTTCATGATGCTCTAGTATACTGTAGAACAAGGGAATATTCATAGAATGTCTAGGAACTATCACAGGGATAATATATATTGCAAACCCAAGGATTAAGAAGTGCCTCTTTGGTGAGAGGACATCTATCAAGTGCAGAGAGTCTAGGGAGACTCCGGCAAATTAATGTTCTCCATTTAACCATCAGATGTCAGTATCTAGCCAGAAGGAGCCGGCAGTCCTGAGTAAGTTATGTATGGAGGGGGGGGGGGGGGGGGCCTCCCGGACAATGGTGAAGGTAATTGGCGAAGAAAAACAACGAAAACCCGGGAGAAAAAACTGGCACTTTATGGTGGTCCTTTCGTTGTTTGTGGGCCCCTTTTACAACGTTTTTT
>JAODKE010000041.1:2682587-2701876 GCA_026779605.1 Mormyrus hasselquistii
TCTACACGGCACTGGGAGATCATGCAAACACCACACAGCACAGGGAGAACATGCAAGCTCTACACGGCACTGGGAGAACTTGCAGGCTTGCAGAGAGAGAGCGAGAAGGACAGTCAAGCCCCCATTCCTGGAGATGTGAAGCTGCAGTGTTGGTGAGAGTGAGTCCTCGAGAGTCACCGTGCTAATAAGTGTGAGAGCATAATTACGCGGTGCATTCTGGTCATTTATGCTAATTTATGGCACCATCACAACTCAAATGTAATGCCTGGCAGATCTGCCACCGTCACTGGATATGGAAAATGCCACCTTCAGAGGAGACCAAATAAAAAAAAAACCACACATCACCTATTTTCTAACATTAATTAATAACTATTGCCAGGTAGCAGGAGAAATCCTTCCCTTTGTGCCATATGGGTCGCTGAGATCATCCTTCTGCTCGTCTGCCGCACATCAGTGACACTAATGGGGTCGTGCGCTCCCTCAAATTTAAGTGAAATGAAAGCTAAAAATGAATTAACATTTCTGTCGGGTTCGCGAAGTTTGGTTAGTTTGGGCTGCTCTCTTGTTATGTGATTGATTTATTCATTTTATGTCAGTGAATTGTGGCAAAGCTTCATCCACGGCAGTTTGAATACATTTATTAATATTATTGCAAGTTCAGGAAGATTTGTTTTAGTATATAGACATTAAATCTGATTCTGAGCCAACATCACTAATTTTAACTGCCCAACATGACATGGGATAATCTATATTTTACAATCATTTAAATCTAATGCCCTTGTTTTGCACCATGGATTCTCCCTCAAGGAGGATTTCTGTCACATTTTATAAAGCAAAGTGAAAAGCAACATGCTGTGGATGCTTATTGTCCTCTTGCCAAATAGAACAATTCATATAAATGAATGTGCGCTTAGAAGTCAAAGAGCACCAGCTTGTTTAACACAGAATTACATTCTGCCCATGCTCTCTTGGTATAAAAATGTAGAATAATGATACCATGACATAGTGCACGTTTTATAAATTCTTAAGGGCTTGAAATATACAGTATATATTTCTGAAAAAGACCGCATAATATGATTCTAACTTGCCTGATACTAAAGTTAAATATGATAATGAAATAATCCGACGCTCACAGCACAAAATGGACCAGGCTGCATAACGTACAGTAAACAGAATGTGAGAAGACGACTTTTTTTGTTATTGCAAGACTCATTTCTCAGTATGATTTATTATGCCTGGTAACAGTAAGATAGCTTATCCTGAATAGTTACTGGGATGCTGTTAACATTCAGAAGCGGTGGGCTCCCTTTTCCCTTTAGCCTCCGTTGCTGTTTAATGCTGTTTAAATGCTGAATGGAGCCGCTGTTGTTTATTGCCTCTCGTGTTACTGTCCTTTCGTAGTCCTGCTTGTTTACCTTTGCTCTTCTGCTTAAAGGGTTCCGGACCTCCCTCAGCTTCAAGGATTCACTCTCTCCCTGCCGCTTTCTTCCTTCTCCTGAGTCTTTTCGGGTGCTGGCGCCATATTTTTTGGTACAAAGCCCCTTTCATCTGAGTTCTACCCGCCGCCCACCTGTTTGCTCTGCTTTCTGTCACCGAGGCTCCAGCCGGGAGGTAGCAGAAGATCCCAGCTGACTCTGCTTTGATCGCCCATGTGACTTGGGGAGAAGCCGCGCTCACACCGCGGCTGAGGGGGGGGGCTACGCGGCCGGGCAGAGTGGGGGGGAGTACTCCACGTTTCCTCTACGGGAGCCCAGTGTGGACCCCGGGCCTGCTTCGTGTCCTTCCCAGCGGGCCGCACTCTCACAGAACCGCGGCTCGGAATTACGGACGCCGACCCTGGAAAATGTTCTCTTTGCAGGCACGTATTCAGGTCATTCCACCCGGGTTTCAGCGCGACGGCCTCCAAACAGCAAAGTAAACAGCAAACACACAACAGAGACCTGTTGTTTTTGGCTAAGATATGACCACATCCCAGGGTAGCACTTTAACCTCCTCGCTGTCAAAATATTAGCATGGTGGCCAACTTTGGTCAGCTGGCTGGCGTAAGATTTTCAATTCGGGACGAGTCTGCACACGCATACACATTTACATGTATGTGACAGTTTTATTACCTTATAAGTAGTCTGTAGGGTTTGCAAACTGCCCGACGCTTTTGATGTAGTTAATTTTAGGTTTATAATGAAATAATTTGCTGTGAGCGTGAGTCTGAAAACGTGAGTGTCACACCGGATGCTTGTGAGCTGCTAACCGTGAATTAGATTTCCCATTTTCAGAACGTATGCTCCTATCTACCTTCTTGTATTTTTTAATATAACATTCTTAAATAAATGTACTTATTTTTACTATTTATTTAATTTTGTTTGTTCATTCATTTACTTTTATGTATTTTGCCTTCACATCCATCTGACATAATGTCAGGCTTACGGCAGGCAGTGGGGGGGTCACGCAGGCCACTGCTCAAATGGACTTTTACTGGTTCCTTAGAAGTTCACGTCCAGAGGAAATGGGTCGGCCGCCATGTACAGAGACTGCCAATGACCACGGCCATAAAAAGGAGCAAAGGGGGAAAAAAAAAAAAAAAAAAAAAAAAAAAGCAGGAACAGTCCAAGATAAATAAACCTCAGGCTGCTGACAATGTTCTCTCCATCGCACTGTGTCGTTTTACTTTGCGGAGATGAGTGACCTCTTCCCTTTTAAACGAAGGTCAACCAAGTGAAAAAAAACAAAAACATAGCTAGTTCACTACTGACTAGTTCAGCCAATAAATCAGAGCGAAACCCTATAAACATATTACTTTCTGCACCATACAATATTTCTGCCAGGCCGACATTATTTAAAAAGCACCTGGGGGATTCGTCTGAGAGTGGCGGTCCTGACATCTGTCCGTGAGGCTGCAGATGAGTGTTTGGGTCGGTTATGTGGCCAGAGATGATGGATACCTCTGTATCCCTGCCTGTCAAACTCTCTTGGCTTCTTTCAGCAGCTTCTCTATAGATTTCACAGCGATCACGGGCTCTCCCAGATGCCCTGCGTAGGCGTTCCTGTCACGACCAACTCTGTTTCCTCCCATGAGAGCGGTTATGGTGTATTTTCTTTTAACCAGATTTCTTAAAATACGTTTTTATGCTTTTTCTTTTTTATCCTTCTGAAAGTCAATTGACTAACTGTAATAAATCACATCTCTGTTAGTGTGTTTAACAGCGTAAAATCCATTTTACGACCACTTTTATAGCCAGGTAGACCTGTGTTGTAAAGAATTACCACTTTTCCTGTGCAGAAACACGTATGATCGCCACCACTGGTGGCATTAAAATGTGGCTTTTCACTTCTCAGAAATCCTCATTCATCTCCAGCCTATTAAACTCGTGAATCTGGAATGATTTCCAGGCATAAGTCATGTCCTGCTGGTTGACCAATTTATGATAGTTTACCAGCTTAAGGTATGTTTTTGTATAATGGTGTGATGGTTTGGCTGGTCATACCACACCAGCACGACTAACTCAGACGATCTGAGACCATCTTTGACGAGTTAAACTCAGCGACCAGCATAAGCAGGTTTTTTTGGAAAGGTACTCACAGCTGATGGACTCGCAATCCCCGGAGGAGGGTTACTTTACTTTTCATTCTGGTCATTTTTAATCTTTTGGAGGAAAACCTAAAAAGTTTGCTTTGGGAGCTAAGTGGTGGAATGGAGTCCTGACAGAAACACAGCCACGAACATACTGCACCTTAACCTGGCCGTAAGCCTCGCCGATGCTCTTCATTTCCAGCGTATAGCTTAGCGTGTAACGTGTTTACCTTCCATGAACTTGCTCCCTCTTCATACACACCGCAGGTCTGGTGTCGAGGTCTGATAGTGTTTAGGTTTAAAGCTAATCCAGCTCACTTGATAACAAAAAAGAAAAACTATCTGTATTGCGATCATTATACAGCACGACAGTGAATTTCTCACAGAGCTTTGAGGATCAGTGCATCCCGCTATAAAAACAGGAAGATCTTTGTGTATAAGTCTAAACATTACAGATGAACAATTTGGCAGGGTGCTTTGTTTTGTTTGTGTGTTTGTGCCGATCCGCGGGTTAGGACATTGGGTCTATGATCGGAAGGTTGTCAGTTCAGATCCAGGGGTCGGCAGAGCGGTTTAATTGTTGGGCCTTTGAGCCAGGCCCTTAAAGAAATGTACGTCACTTTGGACAAAAGTATCTGCTAAATAAACAAAATGTGAATGTGGAACACTTGAGAATTCTATATCTGGTCACTGGAAAAGGAATAGAATATTTACCTATGCAGTGATCACACGCGTTAAGAGAAGATAAGGAAGACAGCAGGTCTCACTGGCGGGAAGTGCAAGAAATGCAGAGCCAGAAACCGCACTTGAGAAAGGAAACCACCAGATTGGTGACCAAATTTGGTCTCAAGTCGTAACAGACACTCTTCATTATCTTGTGAGAATCATTATTCACACTTTGCAGAGGACAAGTTCCATTATGAGTAAGAATGTCACAAACTAAGTTATCCAAACTAGTCCAAATCACAGCAGGTACTGTGACTTCAGCAAACTTCCATCCAGCATTTAGTTATCTGTGCATATTTTGACTGAAGTTTGGTCTCGACTGGCTGAAGTGAGTCAGGTTTTCTGAAGAACCCTGACTCCGGTTGGCGTGCATTATGCTGAACGGGGCATTCATTTGGCCAAAACTGACATCGGTCAGCAACATATCATTAGCTTCCTCCTCTGTCGTCCATCTAATGCAGCTGCACGAGTTAATTCTAAGTGCATTTGCCTCCTTCAGTTTCCCTGAGTAGGTGGCTGAAAATAACAAACGCAGGCAAGCCTGGCGAATGAATGTCTTTCAAGTACTTCAGATACATTAATTTGATAGCAGATTTATGGAATTTAGATGGGAGGATTGTGTAGCCTTGAAAACTGCGAGAGTGAAATGCACAGAGTGAGCCGATGAGATTTTTTTGTTTTCCTGTGTTGCCAAATGGAACTGTATCAGGATTTATTTTTGTAAATTACATCCAAAGGACAGTAAATACGTGTCTTGCCATCCTCCTATAACCTCCTTTTAAGTGCAATCCAGTTATAAAACACATTTTATATAGCGTCTGGCATTTACTAGGTCATTCCTTCTTTTTCCATCCGGACCAGACTGCGGCCAGGCGGAGCTCAAATGCGGCCTGAAATTGTAGCCGTACAATTCACTGCAATTTCTACAGCACTTTCATTTTGCTGCAAGGAGCGTCACAGCGGAGCATCATGGCGGCCGTCGCCCTGGATAATTCCACCATTCTGAGTGGCACGGCATTCTGGGAGTGGGGGACACGCAGCACACGGAACGCAGAGCTCCTGCTTAAGCCGTTTAACTAGGAATTAAGCCTCTTCCGGCGGTGGCGGCCAAGCCACGGCGAGAGGGGAACCCCGCCGCGCTCTGGATACACCGTCCCTTCGTCCTTGCCCGGCTGCCTAGTGCTGTCCCATCAGTCTCTGTCAGGGCCCAGCATCTGCAAGCCCCCCACAGTCACCGCCTGCCCTGGGGGAGTGGGGCTCCATCTTGGAGATGCAGTAGCGCTAAATGGAGTTTTTATAAGATATTGACCAGCCCCCACCTGTATCTCAGCTGACCCCGACGTTAATTTTGGGGGTGGAGAATGGACACCTTTCACTGGGTGCACGTGCACGTAGCAGGTGAATCATAGGATAATTAAAAGGCAGCCTTGAATTTATAGTCGCACCGTGTGTGGGCTGGCCGTCTGCCCTGCTGGGGCCTCGGAGGGGGTTGTCGTTTGGGGTGAGACAGAGTGTGGCACAAGAGCTGCCCGAATGCCACCGGAGGTACGTGCAGTGCACCCCCTGCTGGTAAATCGGCAAGACAAACACGTGCAGCCTACTGGCTGTTCATGGTACTCCATAATTTCAGCAACAGCCCGAATGCTGTGTGTTCTGAACCATAGAAATGGCCCCTTGTTTAGATAACTTATTTAATCATAAATTATGTTCAAACATTCTAAGTAAAAATTCATCCGTGTTTAAGTGGGTCACTTCAAAATTGAAGTACTAACAACATATTAAGATATAAGCATTTCCATTAAAAGTTTATACTAATGAACATGATTTATTTTTAATATGCATGACCTATTTCTTCCCATTTTCATGAGCAGTAATCAGAGTGCAATACAATTGGAAATGTTTCAACAGCCTTCTTTTTTTCTAAAGTATATTTGAGTTATGTTCAGATAGACCTCTCGGAGCCCTTCCCTGTGTCACAACTTCGGGGACGAATTACTCCAGAGCAGGCATTGTGGTAAAATAAAAGGGGTTTATTGAACTAAATGAACAAAGTCTTTAAACAAACTGGACCAGGAGGAATCCAAAACAAAAGGGAAAGACACAGGCAACAGAAAGACTCGACATTAATGACTGGACTGGGGAACACAGGTCTGGGAAGCACGTATATACGAGACTAACAAGAGAACTAATGAGAGGCAGCTGTGAGTGATTTTCACATGAAGGTATAGGGAAAGGAATGGCTTGTTAGAGACGTGACAGGGAGAAGATGGGCAGGGAGGAGACGGGCAGGGAGGAGACGGACAGGGAGGAGACGGGCAGGGAGGAGACGGGCAGCGAGATACCGCCCTGGTCTTCTTTCATGTTTCTCATGAACAGTCTTGTCCAGAAAAAATGGGCAGCAGTGCCATTAGTATAATAACACATTTCTACACACATTTGTGGTGTGCAGAACAGGAGACTTGCTTAGAATCCCAGGTCGGTGAAACTAAGCTGAGGGGAAAATGTGCTGTGTCAGTACCCTCAGGCATCTACCTCTGTCTGATTCAGTGAAACCCAGTTCATTTCACATGCTGCCCCATTTCTTTTTCGGATACCTCCACGCCTTTTTATGAGGCGCCGGACCCTTCAAAAGTGATGCCCTCCCCCCCAGGGTCAAATAGTGAGAGAGCTACAGTGGCCCCTTCCGTCGCCAGGCAGGAGCTCGATGGCCTCAGTGGGCGGCAGAAGAATGCCCTGCTGTCTGCAACCGGCCGGCAACCATGACAGAAAACAGGCTGCGTCTTCTGAGGGGAGAAAGGATCAGAACCCCACATTTGCAGCCCTCCAACTCGAACCCATCGATCTCCTCAGGAACCAATAAATCATTCCTTCATGAGAGTGTTGTGTTTTAAATATAGATACATGCTCCTCGACTTGAGGTTACTTTCCGATGAACCCATTGTAATATATAGCAAATCGAATATAATTATGACATAATAAATAAATAAAAACACAATTCTAAGATCGGTGACTACTGAATGTGCGTCGCTTTTGCACCGTGCAAAACAAAGTCCAACTATTGTAAAGTGAGAAGCATCTGTATATACTTTGCTTAAATTGTCTAGTGGAGCACATCCTTTGATTGCCTCACTATGTGTGTATGTGGAAATGTACATACAGACGGAAACCTGCCAGCCAGCTAGTGCCCCCTACAGTGCTTACAGGCAACTATGCCAAACATGGGATACTGCACTGTGTCAGCATGCAGTCTCGGAGCCCGAGATGATAATTGTCTTAGGTTTGTAACAATCAGAATAAGCATATACTGACCGGGGTTAATCGTTTTATTGATTCTAATGCTAGTGAAACACAATCGTTTAAATAAAATAATTCTCAAAATCTGTGTTTGTGCTCTTTACCTGTGTCAAATTCATATTCCCTGCTTTTTCTTGGTCAGCTTTAGGTCACTTGAAAAACCCTGGGCTTCTGAAATGGTGGAAATAGAAAATCTGCGATGGGCTGGCCCCCCGTCCAGGGTTGTTCCCTGCCTCGTGCCCATTGCTTCCGGGACAGGCTCCGGACCCCCCGCGACCCAATAGGATAAAGCGGGTTAGAAAATGAATGAATTAATGAATGAAATAAAAAAATTCCTGAGGCATCCACACTTACGGCCCTCAATTCCAATATCAGACTTTGATAGTAGACAATTTCACTAAATATATGTGATCAAAAGCTAATTAATTTAGAGTGCAGTAGTTCATTTCGCATCTCATGAATCGACAACATCGGAGCCATACATAAAATGAGGGAAGAGCTTAAAATAACACGACACTATTATTCATACGACTAATTCAGAATACCCACCTGTCCAACGGAGGAAATTAGCTGTTGGTGTTTGAATAATATTCTGGTATATACTATTTTTGAATATGGCAATAATCAAAGTGTTCATTATGTTGGAATATTTAATTTCCTTTTCAACTCACAGAATCGCAGGTGCTGCCGTTGCGTCCCTTCTGGTCTTAGTCATCCTGCACCTCTGGGGTAATTATACACGCTGCACATCACCACTGAATATGCTCAGGGCATTTGTTCTCTCGGAACGGCCCTTTGCAGATGTGCCTTATACGCTGTACAGAGCATTAGCGAAGCACTTAAAAGCAAGCCCTTAGAAACGTACGACGCGAAAACGCCGAATGGGGAGGATATACGCACGAGGCTGCCGCAAAATATTTATTGAAACCCGTCAGTGTGGAGAGGCAGGCAAGCTGCTGAGTGTGAACAGCCTGTCTACAGACCGCTACATCAGTTTCCAATCCACAAAGCACGCCTTCCAGGTGTCCTCTCAATAGATTTTTTTCTTTTTTTGTGTAAACCACAGTGATCTAAAAGAAGTCATTACACTCATCATTAAATAAATGTGTACATATGCAATTAAAGAATGGCACAATTTAGCGGGAACACTCGTGCATTTTTAATTGGGGCTGCATATACAATAATAGGCAGGTAACAGAAAAGAATAATTGGCACTTGCAACAGAAAACAACAATTACTATTAGTAATCAGTAATTAATTTCCTACAATGCTAACCTATTGCTACTATAAACAGAAGGGAGAGACATTTTAAATAAACAGCATTTTTTCAGCTGTTCCACATCCCAATTCCAGTGTTTCCTCAGTCTGAAATGCAGCTGATGTTTCTCCTTGAGTACTGCGTCGTTCCTCTTATCCCTGCTCCTAACTTGAGAAGCATTTCCCTCCTTTGAATACAGTGCATAAGTCAGCGCCGAATAAGTTTGCCATTGCAACTCTGACACTGTTTACTCACTTAAAAGACTTATTTTCTCATGTAATCTCAGGGAGCCGCGGAGCCCAACAGGAAATCTGACACCAGACCAGTCAGCGTGAATGATGGGGACGTGTTCATATCTGCGTGCCTCACAGGCTGATTTACGTTGTTTTTTACATTGGATTGTTTTCCAAAGTTTTGTCCAGCTTATGTAGTGTCTTTTTTTTTTGGGCGGGGGGGGGGGGTCCTACATGTGATTGCTTTCCCACAGTCGCATTACCGTGCGCCACTCTGCCTTCTTGGATTTTCAACGTGGCCCCCAGGTCACCATAGCAAATGGATAAATACGAGGTTGAACATCTAACTTAATGGAAGAAAATAAAAAAACGACACAAAACCTTTGGTCCTGAAAGAAAACAAAAGTAGTGAAGTATGGGAAAGAGCCAATGTCCTAATGGCGAATGCGATAGAGAACCAATCATGTATTTTCATTGGCAGCATAAGAATTTATCAAGTGCATTAAGGCGGCTTGTTTATTTTTACATGTAATCATATAATTCAGAACATAAATCAAATCATGGTGTTTCTCATTTCCTCATGCTTTATTCTCATCAAAGCACAAATAAATATGTAAATAAAACTGCTGTGGTAATGGGCATCTTTTCAAAGATTGGAGAATCTAACGGGAGAACGTACATGACAGATGATGGTTAACGTGACAGAACAATTACCGAAGGCCTTACCAGTGGACAGGAACACATGCCTCCCTGACACGGAATCGGGGTGAGGACTGTAATTTGTTAGCTGACACCAATAGCGGTTTAGGTGCTGAAGATGATCCTTAATGAACGTGTGTAACGACTGAGAGAGATAGAGCAAGAAACAGGGAAAGTATGAGACGGAGACAGGCTGAGCTGCCAGTGCGAGTGAACAGTGTCCTTTGGCATCATGGATGCTATTTCATGACTTGGTTGACAGTTTGACTTCCTCTTTCATTCCTCCCGCCATATCGCCGCCCCCCCCCCTCCCCCCGCACATCTTTAATCGGCCCCCCTCTCAGTCAGGGGGGCCGTCAATGTATGTCTGACTTCAGGCTGTGTGTAGAGCAGCCTCGGGGGTGACCCCCGCCCGCTGCTCTCGCGGGGAGAGGCCGCGTTTCATTTTCCTCACACAAGTCTCATCCCTCAATGTGAGATTAAATGCGGCATTTTTCAATGTACGGTTAAAGAGACCGTCTGCGCTTTTCTGTCTGCTGGAGTCATTTCCAGCAGGTGCGTATGTATAGATAATACAGCGATTTAAGTTCAGACGAAAGGCAGGACACGTTAGTTATAGTTTATGGGTGTCATTATTTCACCGTCAAGGATACTGATCTAACTTAACAGACGTAAATAAAATGGCACGGCTTCTGTTTGAGTGCAGGAAGACAGCGTTCCATTACTATATGAGACTTTTACGCAATTGCTACGATCTGGACAATGAGATTATCTCTCCATTCATCTACCCTAACTACTGTCCCGGGTAAAGAGACCGGGGGTCTCCCTGTCCCAGGAAGCACAAGAAACAAGGCGGAGCGTATATATACTGTATATACACAGAAACACACACACATATATGTGACAGAGTTTATATATTTATATAATCAGTGTATGCTGATTTTCAAAGTTTAAGATTTATCTGCTTACTCTAATTTACCGCAGCATGTCTCTGGACTGTGGGGGGAAACCGGAGAGCTCAGAGTAAACCCCACGATGACATGGGGGGAACATACAAGATCCACACGCACGGAGCCACGGCAGAGACTCGAACCCTGGTCCCAAAGGCGTGGCACGAGGTGACTTTGCTAGCCGGAGTGCCATAGTGGCACCACTGCCGCTACTACTGGAGGTGATTTTATCTGAAGCAGAAAATAAGATTAAACAATTTCCCCCCACATGAATACGCTGAATATTTACCAAAGCAATTATTCTTCAGAACAGTAACTCACACAAAGGTACACACGCAGTTGTCCTACAGGGATTTGAACCAGAAACGCTATGGTTAGAAGTACTCTCCCATAAAAAAGGAGCATTTAAATGCTTTTAAAGAGATAACTCCCTTTGTTAGTGACATGACAAATAAATTAATGCCAAGCATAAAACAGTCTCAGTGCTGATGCAAATGCTTCGTGGGAAATGACAACACAATTGTGTCGAGTTTATAAATGCACTGGCATTCGACGGAATATAACTGCTGCATGACATGTAATGGATATTATATGAATGCTTCATTTTGTTAGAATGCTATTCTAAGCTAGTGTTTATGAATATTTATATCTTCAGAGCTATGAATGCAAAGCATTACTTAAATGAATATGTGACCGAAGACTGATTATATGGTTTTGGGCTAAATTAAATAAACTATGCAAGAGCATTAAAAGCGACGGTGGTGATGAAGAGGTGGACGGTGACATCTGCCTTCAGCTATGCCGGGCATGCCAACAGTAACAAACCATAATGGGAATCAATGCTCTTTTTATGCGGCCCAATAATAACAGTCCGCAGGCACCCTGAGCAAGAACGAAGGGACGCTTTGTCCTATTTCCCGCTCGAGACGACCTCACAGGGAGCCTGGCGAGTAACCAATCACAGCGAGCAGCCGATGCTGCGATGAAGCCCACCAAGATCCCAAATTCTTAGCATTTTTTATTCCTGCTACATTGTGTGCTGATTGGGACACGTGGGATATGTTGCCACCCCGTTAACCGTATTTACCGATATGTACCCTGTTTATTTCGGTAACGATGTGCATTTTCACTGAGTCAACTTGGCGTTAAAGTCGCACAGCCATTTAACGTTCGGCCATAATAATGTGGCGTTAAGGAGTGCACAGCCTCGGCCCTTCGTAAGGCTCTCCCACGGGCGTGTTGTTCAGTTTCATCACCTGAATAAAGTGAAAATGATCTGACACTTAACCTTTTATTTTGACATCAAAAAGTGGGGATATTTGAATTGAACCTTCTGAGAACGAGCCACGTGAGATGAATAAATGATGAATCTGCTGGAACTCTGGCAGGGAAAAGCTCTTAATTTCTGGATTGCTCAGCTGCAGTCATTGAAATGCAAGCAGTATGCACTTGCCGATACCCTCATGAAAATATATTCCAAACTAAGAAACAGCCTACCAGCAATATCCTGTATTATGTTAAAAATAGCATGCGTGAAGAAAACACTGCACGGATTTTTATATTGTATTATTTCTTCGCGCTGAAACCCCTGAATTACAGTTTTTCCCCGCGGAACGTTCCCTCGGTTGAGAAATGAAGACATCTTGAGCTCAACTTCAAACACGCTCTTCAGTAAACAGCCACTGTGGACGATGTGTTTCATGTATACCTCCGGGATGTTATTAAGTCTTACTGCTAGCTCTGAAAGGGAAGGATAAGAGGTCTAGCTTCAGTCTATCTGCCTGCCATGTGGAAGGCTTCACACACCATAGGTCTTTCCAGAAGCCGCCGTCCATGGGCAGAGCCCGCTTTGGTCCATAATCAGACAAAAACGTATCATTTCTGCTTGTTCTTTAATCATTGGCGGGTGCCGGTTAGCAGAGCTGACCTCTGCTTAACCTCATTCCTCAATATGACTTACATAAGCTGTGACACCCATTAAAATCCTAACAATTGCTCTTTTCATGACATCCTCCCACAAATCCTGATCCTTATTCAACTTGGCTGAGCGTAATGGCCTAAAATTCCTAATGAATTATTGTATTAATGCCAGGGGAATCATTTTCCGAAGACATCTTTCACGGAATGTGCTTCTGTGTACCCTCGGTAAATATACCTACGGCTGCTTGTCTGCCGAATCTGCGTGTCTTATCAGAAATCTTTTATTGTGTGTGTGTGTCTGTCTATGTCTTGGTATGTTATTGCATATTTTATTGTCATATATTTAAAATGCAGTTTATATGGCTAAATTAAAAGATAAAATTAACCAGGTTACTAATGCAAATGAACGGACTGAACGCGAGGCTGTGACGTGTGGGGGGGCGTAATATTCTCCTCTGGAAGGTGCTGATGAATTTCAGTTGGTGCGACTGCAGTGTCCCACGCGGAGTGTGATCACCTCGTACTTCCAGAGATTACCTCCGCATGTGTCAGTTCAAAGTTCTGCAACCTTGCCTGATAAGATATTACTGAAAATAGACGGATATACGCGAAAATGCAACGGACAGCGAGATGCTCCGCGACTGTTGGCCTCGGTTTTCCTGCATATGCATTATGCTGACTGCACAACTGCAGAACTGGTTTAAATGACTCCCAACAAAACAAAAACAACCCCCCAAGCTTTTGTTGCCCAATCAGAGTCCGCGATACCAAGACGCACTTGCACAAATTAGAAAAAAATCGGAATTGCTATTTTTCAAACGTTTTATTTGCTATTTATCATCTTTTGACTTTTCAAGCATTGTTTTTGAGAAAGGGTATTACAATAGTGCCGTTAAAATTAATTTTCACTGTTTAATGACAGCAGGGATTTATGGGAAATAAAGATTTACAAGTTAGAAAGGCTTAGGTGAAATGGACATATTATTATAGAAAAATGAAGTTTTAACACGGAAAACCATCTGAGATCAGCCTAGGCAATTTGAAGAATGTATAAATTATTAAGGGTGCATTTTACACACGCAGATTATATATTATATATGTAATATAAGACCACATTTTGTTGAAAATAGCCAGTTTTTCAAAACAAACTTTAACTTGGGAGAAATTCTACAACTAAACCAAAGTCCCGATTTATTTTTAAGCAAAACGTGAAGGTTAAAGTTCTGTGTCCCACTTGTACAGTGTATTTACTTATTTTACATCTTTTTCACAACTCTCTTTAGCATAACATGTTAATAAGTTTACTTTTCACTGCTACATATACGACCACCCAAGCAGACACACATGCAATACAACCCCTTCCTCGTTTTTTTAAATGTTACACGCAAAACAAATTTTATTAACCCAATCTACTCACAAACTCAGTAACTTATTAGTAATAGTCATAATTAGTAATAAAAAAGCCAATTACTAATTAAGTTATAGTCATTGTGTGATATAAATGGGATGAATATATGAAATCAGAACCTGGCTTTGCTTCTGCATCATTTCTGTTTAAAAGAAAGTTCTGTTTAGAAAAGCAGGAAGGCAAAGCAGCGCATGTTAAATTATTTAAGCGGCTCCCTCTTTTCAGCTGACTCGTTAGGGAAACTGGACTATACCAGTAACTGATATAAAAGTATATCACAATATACAATTAAATATTCATGTTACAGGGGTATCATTTGGGCTTGCGTTTGGAAAAACAAAAACAGCATCAATGACATCCGGAAGTCCCACGCAGAATAAGTTGTTTTGGCAGAAATAATTAAAATTTAAACCTGTGCACACACACACCCGCACAACCAAGCACGCACACGCACAACCATGTGCATGCACGCGCGCACACACACGCGTAAAAGCCTTCAGCACAAATCAGATGCAATCACTGAAAAAGTGATACCTGCTTTACTTTTTTAAAATGCCCAACAAATTAGGTCTGTGGGGACCTCAGGGATTCTGAGCGGAGTCCGCACGTAATGAAATCCGGTTAAAAAAACAGAAATCGAAGTACAGTGCGGTAAAAGAATCGCCGCTGCCCCACAAGTCGCTTTAAGGTTTACCGGGGTGGGGTAGAGGGGGGAGGCGCGGGGTTAAACCCGACCACACAGCGCCTCTAACACGCTCAGCTGCAGTCATGCGCAGAGCTGATCTATAAATAATAAAGCATTTCGGCGGCTGAGTGCCTAAGAGTAAAACTCGCCACGGTAATTGCGGTCTGAAAATGGGAAAGTGGTCTTTGTGTTCTCTTTGTGTTGTGAGTCTGCAGTCAAATGGAGCGAGGCTGAAGATTCGGCCTGCCCCCCCCCCTTCTACGCAGTGCACCGCACAAGAAGGTGGGGGTGCTCGTGGCTTGAGGCGAGGCTGGGGGGGGCAGTCCACATTCAGCTGCTAGATAACTCCTCTTATCTATCAGGATCAGTCGGCGGCTTCCCTCTCTGCGACCCCCTTACATCCAGCATCCATCCTTCCTCGAACCTCCTCCAGTGGGAAACCTCCCATCTCTCGCTTCGTTTAGTTCGGATACGGGAGAATTAAGACGGTTCCGAGAACAGGGTGGTTTTTTCGAGAGGAGCCCAGCCGTGCGTCCGCCGGCCTGAGAGATGCGGGCGGTCCGTTTGTAGGACACCAGAAACATGTGAAGTTTGTGTCAATGTTTTCTCTGAGGTACTGTATGTATGTACATGCCGGAGTACCAACGGTAAAAAAAAAAGATGTCACACTGTGTGTCTTTGGCTGTGGTTAATGACAAATTTGCCTGGAAGTGATATTATACCGACAGTTGTTTCAGGTACTAATTAGAGACTATTTCTTATTAAAAAAACATCCTTTGTATATTCACCTCTTACGGCTCCCCATTACCCGTAGGACATACTTGCATGTGTTCACTTTCAATGATAAAAAAGCTCATGCATGAATAATGCAGCACAGCCAAAGTCTACTTGGTGCACTGAAATGTTTAATAAGGACACTTTACCGGGATTGGATGAAAGAAACATCACTTTGTGCACCATCAGTGTTTAAAATTAACACACGCTGCTGGCTTCTGGATTCCAGAGGAAAATTTACAATTACGGAGGAATAACAGATAATCAAAGTGATAAATGCACGGTGCTTTCAATCAGCCGTGGCCCCCGCTGTATTCGGTATACGTGGCTTTGACAGCGCGATCCCTACGCTCTTCCCACCGCAGGCTGGAGTCCTCACTCCCGAAAAGGCCCGTATCAGCTGCTCCATAGACCCCCAGGCTGACTGACGTTACTCAGAAGTCTCGGGCATCAGGAGAAAATGCACCACGGATATGTGATTAAAATGAAATATTCCCAATGCATACAAGTTAATTAAATTTAAAAACACCCCTTTAATTTATGAATTGCTAATTTGGCTAGTGCTTCAAAATGCTGTTTGCTAAATGCACCGCAAAGGCCTGGAACGGGAATAATGTGGCATTCATTTCAATAATAAACCACTGGACCAAATAGCGCAGTATTAATAACAAATCAAAATATTTGTTAAAGCATTAACTGAGCATAACATTTCACCATCCATCTTCAAACCTCTTACCCTGGTCAGGTTTGCCTGCAGCCGATCGCAGGGAACTCCCTTTATAACGTGCCAGTCCACCACAGAGCACATACTGAGCGATGCCAATTCACCGGGCTACATGTCTTTGGACTGTGGGAGGAAATGTGCCGGCCATTATTTATTTACTGCTAAATGTGCCCGCAGGGAGTTTTTGGAGAAGGCTATGTGCTTTTAAGTACGGTATACTTTCCGTACTTTTTGAACAATTAAACATTAAACTGCACATTTTACCTCCCGCGTGGTGCACCTCCTAAGGTGCATAACTCTTCTACCAAAATAGCACTGCACAGTTTATCAGTACAGCCCCCTGCTGAGCAGCCTTGCGCAGGTACACTGCTGGAAGTCATCATTAAAAACTAATCAAAACTATTACAGCAGCTATCGATGCTGATACCTTTACAGTGGCAGTGTCTGCTGATCCACGGCGGCGGTGCTCATCTGCTTCACGCCTGGAAAGAGTTAATGTGAATATACTGGCTCCCACGTTACCGGAAGCCCCGCGCTGGAATGCGAGACAATATGATTTATTATTTGCTAATGCAATTATTAAAATGCGCATGTGTGCACTCAACGGTGCAGATGTCACCCGGTAACGGATTGTGTCAGCAGAAGATCTTCATTACCGCATTCAAAAGCAGCCCCCCCCGGGCAGGCGCGAAACAGCCGGCAGCGCAGACAGCCGCGGGAACTTCTGACTGTCGACTGTCTTCGGTAAAATAAAGGCAGAAGTACTCGCTAAATTTAACACCCAATTTGCATAGCCTGGATTGTTTCTTAATTTTTCTGAAAGCATGCAGTGATAACAATAATAATAATAATAATAATAATAATAATAATAATAATAATAATAATAATGGTAACGGTAGTACATAAAAAATTGTACAACACATGAAGGAAAAAAACAGGATCTGCAACTGCAGACTCAACTGCAAGCTGAAAATATATAATTCAACACATTCAGGAAAACCTGCATAAATCAATAGATGAGAAATCCAACGTGAGATATTTCAGTGTGTGTATTTTTCATTTATTTATTTATTTAATTTTGCAGTGAATAGTCAGTTGAAGATTATACAGTGGATCACTGTGTGCCTAGGGGTGCTGTTGATTGAGGTTTCAGATACCGGTTCGATTCGGGATCACACGGGGATTTCACCATTTGCGGTAGCAGAATAATCATGTCAGGTGTTTTTCCTTTATTTTTATAAGAACGCACATTGGAACATAGGTGTGGATTTATGTTTATCCGTGAGATCATGGTGCGTGAGAGTTTATATATCATGATTGTGTATACGTGCTTGGGTGTGTGTCTCAATTTCTATGGCCATGTTTGTTTGCGTGAGTGTGTGCGGTTTTTGACAATGAGGCGTGTTCTCCTCAGAGCAGCAGCAGAAATGTCAGCACTCCGTCGTTCTCTGCCAGGCATCTGTCTTCCAAGGAATGGCACTCTGTTCCTTCCCTGGCAAGGATGGGCCGTGTCATGCCAGTGGAAACACTCTCGCTAAACTGGGAGACGTTGTTAGCATTGACAGCCTCGTGTCTTGCCAGCCCCAATTAGAGGCTTCTGTGTTTTTGAGGCACAAGAGTTAGGGCAAAAATATTTGTTAATCTTTTTACTCTCAGTACTATCCCTTATACATCAAGTTCCTGAGAGACTTGGCCTCAAAATAAACAAAGAACAGGACCCATAAACTCATTATAAAGTCTGATGTCAGCTTCAAGAAAAAATGCATTTTATTGTTTATTGATGAAATTCTGTGAAAAATTGGAAATAAATCTGATGGACAAAGAATGCACCACAGTTTTGACAAAGGAACTGCAAGACATCAAGCCGCTTTTGGACGCGTGTCAGAAGATTTCACTTTCCAGTCTTACATTATGTCTTGGAGCCGAAACCTGTAGTCGGAGCCTTGGCTAAACTGATAAAGTGTTTCAATGGTATAAAATTTCAAATGCAATAACTGATTTCTACGATAAGGAATAATGCTGTAATGCAATGGAACGGTTGAAACACAAAGTCTAAATGTCTAAGTGTCGTGACGGGAAAAAGCATAAGGACGTTTGCTAACTTTATTCACTGAGAAAAATATGTATGTATGTGTTCACTTCAAAGTTGCAGAGTTTGCTCTTAATAAAAATGCATAAAGCTTGATTAAGCGAAGGGCTGGTGATTGTAATTAACAAACTTGAATATGAAAGGCCTGGTAATAACCAGAAGAACTGCGCTTGAACAAAAAAAACAACAGTTAGTACACGGATGCTGCAAAATGTTTGCTGGCACAGATATTTTCTCCTATTCACAGAGGAAAGAAAGTTTTGTAAATTATACTTTTTGCTCAATTCATTCCATTCATCTTCAAGAAGGCAGATCATTTGGCACGACTTGGTTTTGATGGATCTCTATTCAGCATAATAAATGACTTTCTTGTCCCTCCCCCTGTGTGAAAGGAACATACATGCTCTCTCTTTTCTCGTTCTTCTGGCTTACCCCTCAGGCACTTCTGCAATCCAGAAACCTGCCGTGAGGTGAATTGGTGTCCCTAAATTGACCATAGTGTGTAATCGTGTGTGCGAGTGTGTGCCCTGTGACAGACTGGCATCCTGTCCTGGGTGTGCCCCTGCCTCATGCCCTGTGCTTACTGGGATTGGGTCCAGGCCCATGCAACCCAGGCCAGGATAAGTTGTTGAAGGATGGACAGATCGAAACACAGACACGCCCACACACACACACACACACACACACACACACACACACACACACACACACAGATATACACACAAATATACCTCTGAATCTTACACACACTTCATTTCAAAGCATATCTCAAATTATTTGGCTGAACACTAAAGACTGAATAAATGCAGCTTCCCAGTGCAAAGCTGGGATGGTTTACCAGTTGGCCAGAGCCTGCCCCTGTACTTTGGCAAGGTTCCTGCTTGAAAACAAACACAATGTAATTCTTGGTTTTTGGCAGTGGGGGGGGGGGGGGGGGGGGGGGTGCGCTCAATTTGTACTT